>VDFB02215390.1:0-16259 GCA_007258455.2 Sequoia sempervirens
GTGATCCCTTAATGCGTTTACAACCTCTGCACCATTATCGTAAACAACATTAACAACAACAGATAATCTCATTTAACAGCTCAACATAATAGGATAATACTGAATAGAATTGGTAGTTCATCAATAACATCAACTATTTGGAGCATGAGATAACTACAACACATTCCACAGTGTAAAATAGTCATTAATTTTCAATTTGTAGCAAGTGATAGGTAAAAAAAACAAAATACTGAACCATACAAATTAGTACAACTTATATTAGTGACATATATCCATTGAGGGAGACAAATTCATAAACATCAAGGGTTTATAGCCAGTTTAACTTACATAACATATAAGATCCTTGAGAACATTTCTTTACAATTTCATCAACATGTATTCTAACCCAATACTAATTATCAAATCCTTATAAATAACATATCCACCTACAATCCCATTCAAGCATTTTAATTAATTCCTTGAATTAAAGCAAAACAAGTCATACACACCACAATGAGTGAGATGAGCAGAGACAACCCTTGATTATCTTATTCAAAATTCAGTTATGCATGTACAATGGAGAGACATGAGTTTGAATTAATCATTTCAATTCAAATGCCGGTACTGTCATAAAACATCAAATCCCCATGAATTCAAAACCTACTACAGAATGACTCAAAACCTAAATTGCATTTTCCTTAAAACCATCAAACTTTACAATTTGCTTTGCAACTCTACCTAGACTCGACCAAAAAATATCTAACTTGCTAACTCCTACTTCTGGCCTTGAAATCCTTCTTATAGAAATGAAGGAGCAAAAAAGCATCGAGCCAGAAAGCACACGTGTCACCAGCCAATTGGACCGCTTTGTGACATTCCAAAATTTGTTACAACAGCAATTTCCTAGAGAATCCTCTTGTTCATTGTGCCCGCTGAGAATGATTGATGCAGCAACAAAGCTTTAATAATTCCACGCCAAGACTTCCACCAATAACAAAACTATAATCCATTGTAACTGCAACAGCTAACTTTTCAACCGTTAACAGCCTACTCCTTTTTACTCCTCCTTAGTTAAATATAGGTTTTCCCATTTCTGGTATTCCTCGTCAGTTTTCCAATTAAAATTGATTACCTCATTTACCTTGTCACTATAAGGTGTATACTTAACTGCCACTTGATTCACTTCTCTTTCAAAAGATTCAAAGAATGAACTAGTGCTAATAATTTTATCCATATAGCTCACCAATAAATCATAATCTGAGTCATCACAAATTAATCTAATTTTCCAATTGATGACTTCATTTGCCCGATCCTGCCATTGTTGGAGTGACCTGATATTTCCCTGCTCATCAATTATGTCAGGTAGCAATGTGTCACTCCAATCATCAAAGTTCTTCACCAATTCTTTGATCTTCCTACTCAAGTCATTTGGTAAGGTCTAAAAACCTTGTAATGACTTAACTAATACCTGAGTATGCCTTAATGATTTAGGCCTATTATTTACATCAAACCTTGAAGCTTTATACATGATATCAAGATCATTGGCCCTAGGGATCCATCTTTCAATTAATGGTACTACAACCTCCTAATCCCTCTCAATATTCTTTATTGCACTTAATAATAAAGAATATAAAGAATGCACAGATGACAATCTGTCATCAACTTTCTCATTTAAATGTCTCAATACAACATTTACAACCTCCCTTTGCTTTAAGAATATTCCCTCCTCACTCACCTTCAAGGATGCTTATAACTCTGAAATCTTATGCATTAGCTGCTTCTTCAAAGGATCAACAGAGTATTCCATTTCTTCATCAATTAGCTCTAAAGTAGAGCTAAGGGGAGTATTTTGACTAGGAGACCCCGATGTAGATATAATAGGAGAAGTAGGAGGCACTGACCTTGATGTGGAAGGAAATGTTCTGATCCCTGGAGCACTTGACGTCTCCCCAATCTGCTTGTTCGTTAACCTATCCACCTCAGTCTATAGCTCAACATTCTTTTGTTGCATCTTGCTATATTCCTCAATTATGGTATTGTACTTCTCCATTAAGTTTTTCTTTTCAGGCTCCTCTCTTTCAGTAGTCTTTTGGGCCAATTTGGCCACATTTATAGTCAAATTAGTAGCCTTTGTGGTTGAGGTCTCTGAAGCTCTCTTTATTATCAACCCTCCTCTTACATTTGGGTTAATATCAGTAACATTCAGCTTTCTCCCTTGAGGGGCCAAAGCCCAAATTGCTAAAGTTTCATACTCTTCACTGAAGGTAGAATCTGGCAATGCTATCTTGACCTCTTCTTCAGAGTCTTGTAAGGGGTGCTTGGACTTCAGAAAAGCATTGAAAGCTACAGCATCTACAATGTCCCATTCAGGTAAAATCAAGACACCAACTTGATTTACTAATTTTATGCCCTCCTCAGGAGTGATGTTCTTGAACTCTTCCATTAGTTCAGCTTTCACTTCATCATCATTCTCCTGGTCTGACCTATCAGGTCTCAATTCTCTTCTCCTCTTGCATTTATCTTGATATTCTTCCAATTTCATTCTCCATACTAGTTTCAAGAAGACTGGAGTTTTTACAAATGCATTGTCATCTAGAAACTCTTTACATGCCTCCATTCTTGCATCTTGTACACATTTTCCTTTCATATCCAGATCAAAGAGAACCAATTCAGCCGGCCTAGGAGGGGAAGGAATACCCATCTGCATGTCCTGGTCAGTGACAACAATCTCATCCACCAAATCCTCTTGTGATTGTTCAATTCTTTTCCTTTTAGGGCTTGGCTCTGATGGTGGTGGTGAGGGACTATTTTCAGGTGATGCATCCAAGTCAATAATCTTGATTGCTCTAGGTGTTTTGAACTTAGGAACTTTTTGTGTAGGCAATTTCATTATTTTCTTTCCCTTTCTAGCCTCTTCTTCTTCATCACTACTATCATTTCTCTTCCTTTTGTAAATAGGCCATCTTTATGTAGATTGGTAAGCTGGCCTCACTTCAATTGGTCTGGCATCTTGCTCCTGTATGCCCAAATCTGACTCCAAGTTTATCTTTTTGGTCATCAAGGTGCCCATGATTTCTTTGAATTTTCCCATCAAGAAGTCAATTTTCTTATGATATGGACTGAACTCCATCAATGGATCATACTTTGGATCCATTTTGTGCACAATAGCCAATAGCTTGTCATAAGCTACCCACTTCTTCTTGTTCAACTCCTGCCTATTTAGGTTAAATTCATTTCTAATCAAGTCTTCAGAGAAGTTGAACTCATGCACAACTTACCACCTTTTATCCTTTTTCTGAAAAGAGCAAAGAAGCCCTTAGGATCATGTTGTCGCTTGGGGCCACACCTCAAATGGTATTCCTCAAAAAAATTCCAAAAATGTATCCAGCCTCCCTTTGAAAAAACAAAATCTGACACCACAGTGTAATCCGGGAAGAATGTTCCTTTACCTTTCCCAGTAAGGTTGTACTCATGGATACAACCAATCTACCACATGACTTCTGTAAACCCCACTCTTGGTGGCACATTGTACAGCAATATATGAGGGGTCCCCTAAAAACCATACACCCTCAAGACAGTGTTGACTAGGTATGGAATGATATTGTAATCAAGGGATTTCTAAGGATTTGGAGTTGTTAGCAATAAACAATAAATAATAATTGAAACCCAAAGATTTTACAAAACACAAAGGAAGTAAACAAAAGAAAAATTATACCTGATTGTTGATACCTCCATGATTCCCTTTCGTAATACCTTCTTGCTTGCTGGAGAATGCTGCCCTCAGATTCATCTTTTGAACAATCTAAAATGTCTAAGCCCTACAACAAGATTTGAAGGATTTGATATGCCTAAATGACTATGTCTACAAACCAATGCCTATGTCTAAAATAATGCCAAAATTGAAATACTAAGATTGCCTATGACCATGAACATGTGAGAGTAAATAAATGCCTATAGTAATTACGCCAAATGTGTGTCCTCAAAAATGAGAAGAAGATGGCATTTTATAGAAAAGGCCATTTCGAACGGACGGACGAGATAAATCAATGACAAGAACCTAAAATGAACGATCCAGATTAAACCTGAGAATCCCTAATTAGGGTTAGGGAAAAATCCTTAATCAAACGGTCAAAATAAAATCGGATCGACGGTGGAGAATAAATGAGGAAATTAGTGAAAATAAAAGATTTTGAAAAAATCAAAGAAAGGAATAAATTTTGATTTGCAAGATTGAAAAAATCAAAGAATAAAGATATAGGCGAAGATAAGATTTGAAAATCAAGAATCCCCTACCGTTGCTTGATTTTGGTCAGTACCAATTTAAATTAAATTGTGATTCAAATTATGGATTTTAAGAGATAATAAATAATCTTTTTTCAGATTATTTACCAAAATTGACTGACAGTTAAGATTGTGATGACATTTAAATAATTAAATTTATTTAAAATGAAAAGAATATTAATTGGCAATTAAATAATTAAAATTAATTATTTAAATTTAGCGAGATAAGACAATTAATTAAATAAATTAATCCTTTATTTAATTAGAGCGATTAATGTTATAAATAAATAAATAAAATTTATTTATTTAATAATGGGAAAAGAAATATATGAAAGGAATTAAATAAATTAAGAAATTTATTTAATTGAGAACTTAGACAATTAATAGCATTATTTAATAAATAAATAAAATTTATTTATTTAATAATCCGCATGAAAGAATGAAGGACATGAATTGAATTAAATAATTATGAATTATTTAATCAATAGTCGAATGTGGACCAAGGACATAATTTGAATGTCACAATTATGCTAGGACAAAAGTGGTAAAAATAGAGCTTGCAGGCCTAGGTCATTTTTATGTGTCTACATTTCGCCCCTCTTTGTCATAATGTAGCATGTCGCATTGTGACAAAGAAAATAAGTCAAAAAATGCCCCAGTGCAAAATAAGATGAGAAAAAATGACGAGGAGGGTTGTGGTATGCCCCCTTGAGAGGACAGACAGGTTCCAAGAACATGGGTGTGCTCTCAAAATTGATGAGAAGACTAGAATATGAAGAGACAAAGGAATGTTAGTGAAAATGATATAGATGATGATATGGATGCAATGCCTATATGAGACAAGCGAGAGAAGATGACAAGACTAAAAGATATGCATGTTAGTTCCTAGACCAAATCCTTCAAAACATTGTCATAGGACTAATATTTATTGCTCTTAATCATCATTGGGCGGTAAAAATGACACAAATGGACAACAAACACCATGATATGACATAGACCAAGGTGTGCAAGGTCATCCACTTGAAAAATAGATAGTCACAGACAAGGAATGTCCTAACTCACACTAAGGGTGAAGTTGCCCCAGTCTTTTTGTCAAGACAATCCACAGACAATAGTCAAAGAAAATAAAATAGACCAGGAGACGTCATCGCACCTCTAAATCCTTCATGGGACATCCTCGAGGTAGCTAGTAACATGACCAAAAAGACAAGACAGTAAAAGGATAAGACAAAATAGCCAAAATAGTCAAAATATAAGACAAGAAAGACCAGAAAGATTAACAGCCATAAACAATAAACAATAAACAATAACTAGTGGACAATTGACTTCCCTTGTCAAAGTTAGGATAAGGGTGATAACTAGACATTTGTTGTGAATTAATGGCAGGATTTGTGTTAAGTGAATTTTGGTAGTGAGGGTAGATGGACGGAGGACTAGGACTGATGGGTTGTTGGTACGAAGGACATTGATTTTCGGCTTGGATAAATTGTTTCCTAAAGTCTGAGGCTTCTTGGTATTGACCTCTACAGAGTAATTCGTATTCGATTTTACTAGGAAGCCTATCCATATCTTGGTGAAGGGAAGACAAGGTGGTGGATGTCATGATGTTGTTAAATGCAGAGTGATAATGATGTTTTTCTAAGGGAAATGACTAATGCAAGGTGATAAAATTGGTCAAGAAAGGATGCCAAATGCTAAGGTGACAATGAAGATGTTGACTAAGGAAAATGACCAATGCCAAGACTAGATACCAAATGAGGACTATGATGGATGCAAATCTGGATTCAAAGGTAGGGGGCAGTTGTTTCTAATGTCATTGAAAAGTTTAGTTTGTCAAGGTCATTGTTTTTGTCAGTTTGTGAATGTTTACATGTATATTGTTTGGTATCTGACCTTGACAAAGCAGATGTTTTAGTGCAAACAGCACACATGAGACAAGTACAATCTGGTAATAGGCCAGGGGTTTATATCTTAGTACTTATTCCTATTATATCGAGACAGTGACAAACACCTTTCCTTCTCGAGAGTGGATAGCTTAGAATTTTGGTGGCATTGGATCCCCTCCACGGCTCATTAACGTCATTTGAGCACACCAAATTCAGACTCTTTGGGTAGTGACATCCAAAGAATTGCTATCTCTACTCAAGGGGATTAGTAGTGAGTGTCTTCGGGCATGATACTGTACCCTGCACTATACCAAGCAACGACCAATAGAACGGTTGGACACTAAGACAAAAGGTTTTTAATATGGGCATTCCATTTGTGGGGCATGATCCATCTTGGTGAGAGTCCTTCCGGATCCATCATAAATGAAACCACACTTTCGTGATTCTTGGGCTTTCCCCAGAACCCGCACCTATACCATTTGGAGTCCCTCGATGTCGAGGTCTCACAGAATGCGAGGTGATTCTGGGGTGATACTTTCCCACGAGCAGGCCCAAGTTCTAGAGTCGAGTAACCGTTTCTCTTACACCCAGGATTGCACGAATGCGCAAGGGGAGAGGATACTCCGATATACCAAATCATGAAGGGTAATTAACAAATAAATATGGGTCTAGTTTTCTGATCACGAGGTTTTCACCAAGTGAGAGCATACTCACCTACCATCTTGCAAGCACAATCAATCAAAGAAGACATAGGTTCGTTTTAATTGCACCAAATAAAATGTGAGTTACACTAATAAAAATGCAAACACATTGTTTTGTTGTTTGGCCTTTGACAATCGAACCTACAAGACAATCCGTTAGTAGTTTAGTGTTTGTCTTCAACCCACGAATAGTAACTGCCACACGCTACAAGAAAAGATTAGTAACAACTATTAGAGAGTTAGGTAGTCACAACAAATCTGATTTTTAAAAAAAAAATGATAGAAAAATGAAAAATACATAATATAAATCCTGTCTAAAATCTCAAGAGGTTTCCAAAAAATTAAATAAATCAGAAAAATTTGTTGTTTTGCACCTGAAATTAATTTTTTATGAAAAATCATAAAAAAATTATAAAAAATACAAAACAGCTTTAAAAATTCTAATATTTTTGCTAGAGTCATTTGATGTCATCCCAAATCTGCAAAAAAAAAAATTGTGATCAGATCTGCAACTGTGAGTGAGATATAAGCCAATCTTTGTTAAACACCAATTTTAAAAGATCTATTTTTTGACTAATAATTTCACATCCAAATTTAAAACTAAAGAGTAGACCCCATTTAAAATTCAGAGAGCTTTTCAGAAATGTAAACATATCTGAAAATTTTGATTATTTGCTCCCGAAATTAATTTTTTATTAAAAACAGAAAAATAATTATAAAAAATGAAAACCAGATCCAAAAAATCTGATTTTTGGAATGAAATTGAACGATGTTGTCCCCAAATTGTAAAAAACATTTTGTGAGCAACTGCATAGCCGTTTGAAAGTTATGGTCGAATCTTCAGCTTTGTCCACAATGATGCCAAACCTGCAACAAAAACCAAACAAGCCCTGCAACAAGAAGAAACCAACTCCAAAAATGGTTTTTTATTTGTCCAAATATGTCGGGTTCACCAATGTAATTAGGGGATTTCTTCAGATTTGGAGAGTTAGCAATAAACAATAAACAATAAATGAAACCCAAAGATTTTACGAAACACAAAGGAAGTAGACGAAAGAACAATTATACCTGATTGTTGATACCTCCATGATTCCCTTTCGTAATACCTTCTTGCTTGCTGGAGAATGTTGCCCTCATATTCATTTTTTGAGCAATCTAAAATGCCTAAGCCCTACAACAAGATTTGAAGGATTTGATATGCCTAAATGACTATGTCTACAAACCAATGCCTATGTCTAAAATAATGCCAAAATTGAAATACTAAGATTGCCTATGACCATGAACATGTGAGAGTAAATAAATGCCTATAGTAATTATGCCAAATGTCTCTCCAAAAATGAGAAGAAGATGGCATTTTATAGAAAAGGCCATTTCGAACGGACGGACGAGATAAATCAATGACAAGAACCTAAAATGAACGATCCAGATTAAACCTGAGAATCCCTAATTAGGGTTAGGGCACAATCCTTAATCAAACGGTCAGAATAAAATCGGATCGACGGTGGAGAATAAATGAGACAAATTAATCAGAAAATAATTATTTTCGAAAAATCAAGAAGATAAGACTGCCTGATTTGCAAGATTCGAAAAATCAAAGAGATAAGATGTGGACTGAAGATAAGATTTGAACTAGAGATATTATGTTTAACTTTGTTGTGTTATTTTTACCATCAATGGAACTGGCACTAGAAGGAGGGCTTGAAGGAACAAACTGGAGTGAATTGGGTCATTTTCATCGGATAGGTTTGAACGAGTTCTGAGATCTACTCCCAACCCAAACCCATTAGTTGAACTCTGATCTCGTACTCAAACCAAAACATGTAGGACTCCAATCCCACCACCATTAACACCACCACTCACTCCACTTGGATTTAAATTGATACAACAGCTGATACTACCTAATCCACTGCCACCATTGGCATTCTTTGCAAATAATCCTGCCACTGGGAACTATTCCCGGTGGTATACATGAGATGCCCAAAAACCTAGAGAATTTTTGTCCTAGGTACGCCCATGGGGAATCCTAAAGTGCAGAAGAGCACATTCAAGCATTCAAAGATGTGTGCACTCTGGCTCAGATAGCACATGACGATGTGGCTTGTAGACTGTTTCCTTACTCATTGGGAGATATGGCTTACAATTGGTACCTTAATCTACCCACTGGATCCATTCTCAATTGGAGCATTTTGAAGGATGCCTTCATCAATCAATTACAGGTCTATGTAGACCCATCCATCCTATATCACCAGTTTTCCACAATTAGGAAGGAACCACATGAACCCTTTCCTCTATTCAACAAATGGTTCCAAAGAATGTACCAGCAACTACAACCACCATACACAGTAGCTGAGAATATTTCCATTCAAGCATACCTTAAGGCCATAGATCCATTGATAGGTTTATTGCTACAGAGAACTTACCTTCTCGTAGAAATAGATTCGATGTCCAAAGTATACCACCTAGCCATCAAACTACAACAGCAGATAAGTTCCCAGTTGGGTGGTATGGGAGGGACACTACCTACCCTGGGGTATCCTCGAATGCCCAATCAGATGAATGCAATTAACAATGCTCTTACCAGTGGAACCCCACTATTCAACACAATCCCAAGGATGTCTAATTCAGCCTATGGACCCCTAGCTGAAATACATCCTCCACCTGCATTACCATAGGTCAACAGTGGAACCTTAGATTCCTCCCAACAACAACAAAATTCTTAGAATCATGTTGGAGGATTGAATACAACAATGAACCTGTCAATTGCAATAACTGCAGAAAATGAGTGGACTATTTGTTTTTCAACAGAGTTGGAAACTCTGAAGAAAACCTTATCTCAAGTGACTAATGAGATGGCCCAGTTCAAATTGAACCCCCCTCAAAACCAAAACTTCTAGAACTAGAACTATCTAAATCAAAATAGAGGATACAACCAGAGACCCAACAACACACAATGGGGCACTAGACCAAACAATGGAGGAGTTTTGCATATTTATCAGGCCAATAAAGAAAAAATGCATACTACAAATGTTGCATATTTAAACTTCATGACTAACTGGTGCAGATTACATGATATTGTCGCACATTTTGAGGTTAACTACCCAAAGGTGGAAAAAATGGTGAAGATGGTTCAAGATGATTCTCAACCACCACAAGCCAGTGCTAACAAAAATGGTGGATCTATAGATACTACCATGGCCTTTGATACCTATGACGACTCTCAATTCCCATCCCAAAATGAAACGAGCTAGAAACTAATACATATGATGCCCAAGCTTTTCAGGAAAAAGGATGTCATTTTTTGAGGAATTAGAACAAAGGAACCTTAACCACATTTTCTCCTCTAGCCAACAGCATAGTACCCCCAAATGCTAGGGTGGATAACAACCTACCTCCACCAAAAGGGGCACCTGGGATTCTGAACAGAGGTAATTCCGGTTTCTTTCCCAAACAACAATACAATAATAATATGGAATATGATTTGATTTCAGAAATGCAGAAGCAAATGACCTCCCTATCATTATTTGATGTTCTGGAGTGGTGTTCTGCCCAATGTGAACTCGTGTTGAAGGCTTTGGATGAGGAAGATCAGTCGAGAGGAAAAGTGAAAATGACTCTTGTTGTTGAGGCAAATGTAGCTGTATACAAAGGAAAGGCAGGAACACCACCGTTCTTGTTGAGTTTGAGGATCTTCAGGAAAAACCTACATCACTGCTTGCAAGATTTTGGGGCATCAGGTAATTTGATTCCATTTTCCATTTGTAAAAATTTAGACCTAACCCCAATTCAAATGCATAAAAATGTCATACAATTGGACAAAATAGAAGTAAATATTGCAGGGGAACCAAAAACGTACATGTGTAGATTGGGTCAGACTCGGGGATTCAAAACTATATCACTAACTCATTTGACTGCAAAATCCGACAAAAATTTCTGACGAAATATGTATAACTTGATGTATCGTCGGGTGCTTGTAAAATTTGATGTGTAATTTTCAATTTTTTAAAATTTTATCCCCGACGTTCGTCGAAATTTTGACAAACATGAAAAATAAGAAAAAAAATCAAATTGTGGTCGACATAAAGAAAAAAAGTGAGGGATTAATTTTATTATGATAGTGTTTTTTCTAATTTGAGACAGTCAGGGAGAACTCAGGACAATTTTCTTCTTAGGAAAAAAACAGAAAAAAAATTCAAGAAGATATCGCCAAAGTTGAGGTGTATAGTCATTGGTCTTCTTTGCATAATTCACCAGAATTCAAATTTGTAGTTCCGTGTTTGGTAAAATCATATTTCCTAAAAGCAAATATCTCATCATATTTCATTTTAGAGGTTTAGGGTTTTGAGAATTTTCATGTCCGACATTTTGCTTTCAGAAGCGGAATCACCATAAGATCACAAACCAAGGAAAAGATTCTTGTGGACTTTTAATTATGTGATCCATAACCTCTATTTACCGTGGCACGGGCTTGTGCTATAACAAATACAAGATGCACCATGTATGACCCAAGTTTACCGTGGCTAAGGTTGTGATAGAAATGGAGGCACTCATATAATGTAGTTAATTCAGTTGTATAAATGTAGGTGTCAATCATCATTGCGTATTCGTGTTGTCTCAAGTTTAACAAAGTTATGATGTACTCATAGCATGATCCAAGAGTGATTACCTCTTGCTACAAATAGAGAGAAATGCATAACTCTGGTTGATATGCAGAGTGGTTGTGTTATATCAATTATGTAGTGCATTCAAGCACAACCCATGTTTAATGGGCTATTCTAGAGAGTGATCAAGATTTTCTAAACCTTATGAATGTTACTTAAAAATGTATAGCTTAAACTGGTGCAGGGGCACCTTGGCTTAACTCCTTCATGTTTGTTTGCAATTTTGGCTTGTACTGACTCTAGCCAAGTCAGGGTCTTGTTATTTGATTTGGACCTTAGAAGGTCTTGCATTTGTGTGTGAAGAGTTAGTCATTAGGACTAAAATCTTCATTAGGTCATCATTAGTATTAAATTTTTCTTTATTAAACTTAGGACAGCATATGTTAAGCATTTAGTATGTGTTAAAGCCACATCCTCATTGTTTGGAGATGCTAAAGGTCAGTTAAGGGGTTGTTAGCTCGGACTCAAGGAGTTAGTGTTCCTAAGATGAAGGATAATGGCGAGGTTGCAAGAATATTGCAAAAGTGCATGGCAACATTGTTAGATTGCATGCAATTCAATTAGTTTGCATTCCCTTGAAATCAGGGATATGGAGGCGAGCAGTCTCCCCTAGAATGATGGAAAAGAATCCAAGATAGAGGTATTGGCTCGTGGCAAGCAGTTAGAGAGGTATTGTAATCAAATTTTGTTGTGTGGAGTAAAAGACAGTGAACAGATTTATGCATTTTTTGTATTTTGCTTGAAATCCCGTGTGTTTCAAAACAGTGGGAATTAAAAGGCTTTGTAAATACAGTTGTATCTCTATTTTTGTGTTCATAGAATAGGTTTGGATCAATTCTCATCGTTTATTCAGGTTCTATAGAATAGTTTTATTGATTTGAGTTCCTAGATTAGATTGTAGGTGGTTATTTTCCTGTGTTTTGAGTAGTGGGAATTCAAATGGCTCCCCCATAAACACTGATCACGGGGATTTCCTGCAATTGGTGGAATATGGGAATGGAGCCAGTCCCTTGTATATATTTAACATTAGGAGAACCAAAGAGCCAGGCAAGAGTTTGTATTACCAAACCCTAGGCGAGTGTTAGCTGCCCGGTTAGGAGTTTGGAAGAGAAGAGTGGAGAACTTAGGCAGGGGAAAGGTGCCACTGTACAGAGTCCGTACGGTTCCAGGTGGGGTAAGGTAAGGCCTTTACATGAAAAATGGTTTGGGACTTCAATCAATCCACTAGAAGGAGATTTGAAGAAGAAAGCACAAAAACCCTAACAAATAGGTCAATTAACCCTTTTGTCCTAGATGATAGGAATGCACTATACGGCAGTGACAGAGGTCTACAATCTAGTAGAAGATTTAAAGCTCTAAAAAGGGTGCTTGAAAGTTCCTTTTGTTTGGTAGGTTGTTTGTCAAGTGTGAGAGGAAAAGTCAGAAAACTGACTGGTAAGGGCTAGTAGAGTTTAGGCCTCATCTAATCAAGGTCTTGAGATCGGGTAAAGTGAAGACCAAAGGACCTCCAAAATGGATCAATTTGGATGCAAAAAGCATGGAGACAGTATTTTCAACTCCCCTGCAAGCAGTTCTAGCAAGTTGAAGAAGTTGGCACTTAGACCCTTCTAAGTCCAAGGAAGAGTGAGCAAATTGCAAGAAGGTGTTGAATCCTCTAAGGTTAAAGCACAAGGTGGAACTCTTGGAACAAAGTTGTAGCAAGGTTCAGTTGATGAACTAAGTCAAGACAGAGCCTAAAAGATTGATAGGTTCATGGTGAAGGCAGAGTAATGTCTTCTTGTTGTTAGGTGCAAGCAAACCTTGGAGGTAGAATACACCATAAACTACAAACCAAGTTTGTTACATACTTGAATGCAATCTTGGGTTACCGCAAACTATAATAATGTGATATGCTAATAACCATTATGGAAAGTATTAAAGGAAGACCCATGCTATATAGGATACATTTCCCTGATTAGGTTTACATACCTTAATGATTAAACACAAGCTTCCCACACACTCTAGGATACAATCGAAGATCATACCATAACTTTGTCAATACAACTAATTTTCTGACCCAAGATTTAAAGTTGTTTTTTAATACCAACAGAAGCATTGGTAAGAGCATGATTAGGGTACAAACCCTAGGCCTCCATAGAAACATAAAAAATAACTCTAGCGGATTAGTGAGGTTGAAATACCAGAAAGATTGAGACATTGTAGCTAATAACAAAATCTTGCAATCTAAAGATTGTAGCCAATAAAAAGCACACTATGTAGCTTAGTGACATTTGTAAATGCAATCTACGGTAAGAAGAATGACAGTCACTTGAGATGTGACAACAAAAAGAGCGCTAATAAGATAATAAAGCTCAAACCCGGCATAGTAAAAGCGGAGATTTCATCAGCATCCCTGCTGAACTGTTAAGGGTTTTCTCAAATGCTTTTGGTTAGACAAGGAAAATGCAATCGGAATGACCTGGTCTCAAATGAAGTAACAAGTGGTAATCATACCGCTCAATGCTTCTCTTAGCCATTAATGTATAATGGAGGTAGTGGATTGCATGTTTGAGCAAGAGCTTTGAGACTCCATCAAAGATGGGAGAAATAGTGAATAATACCCTTGTGGACTGGAAGCGCGCTCGGCCATATTGGCTGATCCTACATCTGCAATGCCTACGGGAAACAATGAGTCCTCAGAAAGTGGGTGAAAATTATAGGGCATAGTTTGATTTTATAGAAGGATGCCCATGAAAGCACCTCTGCTGATAGTGAGTGGAGTTGTTTTGAGATTGCAAGTCGAGGGCAATACCCAGTCTTAATGGAAGTTAGCAAAGCAGTAAATGTGCAAGAAAATCAAATCATACACAACAAAAAATTCACAATGTTATCTGCAGATACCCCTTGTGCCTAATATCAGTAAATCTACCGGTATCTCTCGATGAAAGTAGGACCTTGTCAATCAATCGGGTAACCATGTGATTTTAAAACATGCTATTGTGCTTATAGAGGAAACATTTTAAGCAAGGTAGTGAGTGGTGGTTTGGAACAATGGCAGGTATGAAGGACTTGCTTTATATGCATACTATGCAGTCTAGCTTAAGACAACATTCTTAGAAGAGATTGAAGCTAGATTATGGAACTCAAGGGTTGCCATGAAAAGGATTAAAGCAAAGACTAAGATCTATTTAAAAGCCACGGTCATGAAGATATTAAAGATGTCACATGTAAAACCCTAGTAATGAGCAATTTAAATACAAGTACAAGAGGATATTGTGCCGGGCAAATTTAGGAGATCTCCACATTATCTAATTATAGGGAAATACATCATTTATTTATTTTTTTAATTAAAAGAAATCATTCTAAACCCTATATAGGATACATTGATACTCCAAAAGCCTCTGAAGGAATTTGAGATTACAAATATATGTCAAGTTGCAACACCATAAATATGGAACAATGTGGGTGATTTGTTGAGCAGAATGAGATAAGTAAGTCAGAGACATCAAAAAAAAAATGTCCCTTCTTACAAACACATGTCTCTCGAAGATACATCATTTAGGCATCTTGTAGCATGCTTTTCCCTAGGGTAACAAATATCATCTTTTCTAATTAAATAAATTTTATTTATTTAATTAAATTCATAAATCATTTCCATCCATTCCTTCTAATGTTAATCAAAATAATTAGTGGCCATTTCTAATTAATTAAATCATTTTTATCCATTTCCTCTAATGTTAATTAAATAATTTATATTATTTAATTAATGAAATCATAAATTCAATGTTAATTAAATAAATCCAAAATTTATTTAATTAATAAAATCCTAAAAAGATCTCGCTTTCTTTCCAAAACTGAACTCATGTGCATCTAATTAATTAATTTAATTAGATAATTCATCAATTATCCTTCTCATCTTTTTCAAGATTTATTTCCTTTAAAAGAGAATCAAAATCTTTCTATCTTTTTGAAATCTTATCTCATCTTGTTGTATTTCCTCTTTTGTCAAAAATCAAATCATTATCGAATCTTGTCAAATCTTATCTCTGTTCAAATCAAAAATCTATAAATCAAACCTTTCACAAGCCATTTGCATCGAATCTTCATCTAGCATCCTGACTCTGTCAAAATAATTCCTCAAATCCATCTCTATCATTCTTCATCATCAAGTTGTTATGTTGCAGAATTGAGCAACCAACATTCCTCCAACAATCAACCTTCAAAATCTTGCATCCTTGTGCAGGTGGAGAAGAGCCATGGAGATCAATCAACACTAGTTTGAAAATTGGTTTGCACATTCTTTGTTTATTATTTTTATTTTCATTCTAGTTTGTACTTCATGGTGCTTGATAGGATTTAATTTGTTTATTATCTTCAATGCATTTAAACCTTTGATTTTATTCCTATCTACATTTTGGCGCCCACCGTGGGGCCTTGCCCCATTTTTAACATTTATTTGCAAGTTTTATGATAGGATTTCACGTTCTGGAATTTGGATTTTTGGAAAAAAAAAATTGTTTTAGCACATCTGAGGGTTTCTGTAGTACATCCAGGGTTTAACAGTGCTTTTGCAGGTCTTTCAGCGCATTTAGGAGCTGTTTCGGCGCATCCAGGGACTGTTTCGGCGCTTATAAGGAACATAATGGCGCATATATTGTTTCATTAAATAATTTGTGAAAAAAAAAATTTAGTGCATCTGAGGATTTCTTTTATCGCATCTGGGACTTCTTTTAACACATCTAAGAATTTTGTTTTAGCGCATATACCTTTCTTTC
>VDFB02215392.1:0-10124 GCA_007258455.2 Sequoia sempervirens
TTTAAATGAGTGGACACCTTGTTAATTTCCATAACCATCCTTTATGGTGTCATCGACCACTCTCCCTTTAAGCTCTGTTATGGTCGAAATATTTCCAACCCTTTCGAATACAAAATTTCCATACATATGTATGCTGCATAGAATGATACAACATACTAAATTTTCAAATTAACTTAAAACAACAGATTGAGACACCATTATGATGCATATATGTATAGATTACTATAGATAGATACATAAGTTTCCTCTCGTAGAGATAAATAGATACATATGTTTCATATTGCAGAGATAGACAATAACATGATGGAATATGTTGTCTCTATGGTATCCATACTGATGTTTCAAGTTAGAAACATTCAAAACAAAAAAAATTCAAACATCGTTTCGAATCCATCAAGAAGTTCACAACAAAAAACTAGCAACCAAACATTCAAATCAATCAAAAAATGTAGGAAAACTAAAATTTGATGGCAAGCTGTCTTGTGAGTTGGATGTGGCCTATGATGGAGAAGGACTCCATGATTGAGTTGGTTGGATTATGCTTGGGGTGGGTGAGGTTTGATAGGCCTGTAAGCGAGGACTCCAACTCTCATATGGTTGGCTTCTTGTGGGGCTAGGTGAGTGTGTATAGGAGAGTGATTGAGAAGGACTCCAACTCTGAAATGTTTGGCTGGTAGCTTGGGTAGGTGATGGACAATATTGGGGGCATTGAATAGATACAAAATCTGTGAAGATCCTATGGCGGTCAAGAAAGGGATTTAGAGGGCTGTTGAGTCGCCTCTCCTTTGCACCATTTGCTTGTGCCTTCTCCAACTCTTTTTCCCTTTTTGTGGCTTCCTTTTCTCTTCGTTGGTCCTCCCTTTTTTTTTCCTTCTCCTTCTTTTGCAGCTCCTTTTTAGCCTCTGTTGCTACTCATTTCTTTTCCTTTTCAATTCTCATAAGACTTTTGCCTCCAATTCTGCAATCCTTTCTATCTTGCGCTCTGCAAGTTGTTGCTTCTTCCTCAATTTTAGTTCTTCTAGTTCCTTCTTCTTTTCGTCTTGTTCACTTAGCATTGCCATGAAGTCATCAGCAGTTAGGAGTTGGGATCCTCTTTGCAACTTGATCCCACGGTCAGCTACCTTATTAGACTTGTCTTTCACCACATGAACCAGTAGCTTAAAGAATTGTGAGATGCGCGAAGTTTGTTGGCCTTCCAAAGGCTCAATCAAATCGACATTTTTTGTTTCTGCATTCTCACTATCTGTAGCATCTGTTCTATCTCCTAACTGCTCACCGTCATTGTCTCCACAATCAACATAGAAATGTACTAACATATTGGGACCCATGCAATGCGGTGGAGATGGCATTGAAAGACTTTGTTCTTCGTCCACATGCATATCCATAGCAAGATTGGCAGCACCATCAAAGAGCCAGGAGGGCTACTTAGGTGGAGTTGGCAGGGAAAGAGATATGTCTCCAATAGTACTCTGGTCTCCCAATACTGCTGATTCAAGTGGTTCATTGGAATCTGAAACAACAAATTCATACATGTAAGTTTTCGAGTATTTGAAGAACAAGCGAATCCAATCCATGTAATTTAAATGCAAATAGAGAAGGAAATTGCTGACAGTATCCACAACCATATGCATATGTTGACTCTTACTTATGATAATCCCATTTCTCAAACAACATACTGAATTTTATCTTCATACAACATATGCATATGCTGACTCTTACTTATGATAATACCATTTCTCAAACAACATACTAAATTTTATCTTCATACAACATACATATCGGATATTACATATGTAACTCTATATTATTACCATTTAAAGAAAACAACATCTTTGGAATTTAACTTCATACAACATATGCATATATGCAATGCATATGCATGCATATTGCATACATGCAGTATATAACTTCGCCTGTCTGCAGAATATGGTGTAATGAAAATGATGCATAAATGTAAGATCGTTGTAATTGAAGAACAAACTAATCCTTGCATCGGGTGGGGTGATTGGAAATGAGCGCAATATCAGAGCAATGGTACATAGCATAACAACATACTAAATGGTATCGCTGTAAAATGCAAAACATACTAACCATATGCTGACTCCTACTTATGTTAATACCATTTCTCAAACAACATACTGAAATTTAACTTCATACAACAATTGCATATATGCATATATATGCATATCTAAAAATGGTGCATAGTGTAACAACAAATGCATACATATAAGATCGATTGTAATTGAAGAACAAACTAACCATACATCTAATTGAGCTGATTCGAAATAAGCAACATATCAAACAATGGTACATAGTGTAACAACATACTGAAATATAACTTCATACAACAAATGCAGAACATACTAACCATTCATCCCATTTTGCTGATCTCCAACTTCTGCAGTTCCAACATTAGACTCACCCTCATTGACTGCCAAACCATTGTTGGAAAGGCTTAATATGTTTGCAGCAGTTGATGCTTCCTCGAGGGCAGAAAAGTGGAATGTCTCGCTAACCCTCATGTCATTATCCAAAGCATTTCGATCAAATGGCCAAATACTTGTCCTCTTGAAGCCAGCTGTAATGTTTGAAAAAGTCAATGACTTTTGAAAAGCTAGGCTGCCAAGTGTAGCCAATTCTGCCCTTCTTATCTCCAGATTTGGATGTCTAATGGTCCAATTTGTTCTTTCCTTTTTGAAGTTACACTTGAAAGATGAGAAAACACTCACATCAAGAGGTTGCAACTTGTGTGATGTGTGGGCGGGTAGGGTGAGCAAGTCAGTACCATTCTCCCTTGCTTTGGTAATGGTAGAGAAGGCTACATGGCTGCCATGCCCATCAAATATCAGGAGGTTTCTATGGGTGGGTGAGCAACCCCCAGGTACTTGTATAGCAAAGAACTTGAGCCATTTGATAAAAAGCTCTTTGGTCATCCATGCATGAGGTTGAACCCATCAATGCTCCTGGCTCATAGTTGGCTATGTAGTTTTGCACAATTTTTTGCTCTTGAACAAATAAAAACCTAGAAGTTTTTGACCTGCAACGTTTACACATGCTAGAATAGTGATCCACTCCCAGCTCTTTGGGATAATGTAAGCAACACTTCTCACGCCTTTCATGGCAAGCACCTTCATGTTATTGTTTCGACCAGCTTGCAACCCTATCTCATCACAGTTCCAAATCCTCTGTGGTCCATAGTTCCCTCCTGCATATGCCTTCTCCAAAGTGTCGTAGAAAGCACTTACAACCGGTTGCCTCATATTTATAACACGGTCTCTATCTTGACCTTGGGATGTTCTCAAGCAGAGATCAGGATGCCTTCTTTTGAATCCTATCCACCATGACTTGCCAGGAAGCCCATTCTTGAAGGGATTATTCCTTGTTTCACATTTTGGGCCACTTCCATTTTCAGATTGATGATCTCCAAACCTTGGCCAACAACAGCCATCTCCTTGCACCATTCGACGATCAATGACTCTTCCTCCTCAGTTAGGACTATTGGGGGGCCTTTCCTTCTTGTAGTGGTCACACCACCTAGCCAATTAGACAATGTTGAGGTAGGAATACCCCACTTTTTTACTGCACCTCTAGTTGACTAGCCGTAGTCTTTGACATCTTCAAGGGCATGGTCCATGTCAGCCTAGGTCCATTCACACCTCGGTGCAACCCTTTTGGTTGATACAGCTGGGTTAGCTTGCACTACAGATTCGGTTGGCTGCTCCAGAACAATTTCTACCTCCTCCTCACTACTTGGTTCTTCAGTTCATTGGTGAACAGGAATGACAACATCCTCCTCATCGCTATGTGGCAGATGCACACCTCTCTTGTGTGCGGGCATAGTTGTCTGGCTCCGCTTTTTTTTTAGGCTTCCTCCTTGAAGATTGTACTGTTGTTTCTTTGTATTTATCTTCCACCTCTCTGTGTTAAGACAACACGTGATTAATGAAACATACGCCAATGTTAAGAAATAATGATGTCATTGAAACAATAGATTCATACATTTACTATTGACTGTAATTGAAGAACAAGCTAACCATGCATATAATTGAGTTGATTTGAAATGATGAAGGGTATGTCTGCAATGAATCAAGCAATGCATGCTATACTATCATATGTAGAACTCTACCTCTTATAAACATTTCAATGATACGATTAAACCATTCGTCATACAAAATTATGATACCAATATATATAAACTTGAAACAACAATATCATACAATAGACACAACATTATGATACACATATATATGGACTCACAACAGCAGCATGATACAAATATTTATATCTTCAAACAACTTTACGAGACAAGAAAGGGTTTCAAATATTTCTATCATACTGTTGTTTCAAGTTGTGTTAATGTTTCATAATGTTGTTTGAGATATTCTTAGCATACTATCACTTTAATTGAAGAACAAACAAAGAATACATCTAATTAAGTTGAATGTAACTGATGGTGGGTAGGGTAACTTTGAGCAAGGGGTCCACGTCATCAGTGTCCCAGTCGAGTAATTTTTTTATGCCACGTCCCTTGACAGTCGAGCTGGCATTATGCAACTTTTATATATATATGTATATATCTATCTCTACAATATATATATATATATATATGTGTGTGTGTGTGTGTGTGTGTATAAATATATGTATATATATATGTATATATGTATATATGTATATGTATCTATCTATATATGTATGTATATATCTATCTTATTGATGTTTCAAGTTATTTATGCTCTTTCATTCCATGGTTATAACACAAGTAGGAGTCATATGCTATCATAGTTGACTGTAAGGGAGAGGGGTTGTCAATTACAGTCAGTTAAATTGAAGAACAAACACATAGACAAAAGGGAGAGGAGCTATGTGTGGGCATAGGAGCCGATCATGGGTATACATTTGGACATATGACATATGGTGGGTATGGTATGTGAAAGCTTGCTTATACACTGTCAATTTAATTGAAGAACAAACAAAGAAACATAGGAGCTTTTTTTCCCTACAGAGAATGCAGCGAAGTGGTATAAAGTTCATGGCATTTTCCATGAAATTTAAATTCTTGACATTTGCCAATAGTTTATAAGTCATGGTGTTTGCTAGGGATTTTATAGTAGTTCTAACTACATGCACTATAGGGAAAGAGTGTTTTGATGTGACGTAAATATCGACCCCTCTCCCTTACAACTAACTTTGATGATGGCTAAGTCCTACTTCTGTTAATACCATTTCTCAAAAAACATACTCAGATATAACTTCATATAGCATATAAATGTGTGTAATTTTGTGTGTCATGGCTTTTAATTATTTTATGTAACATAAGTAGGAGTTAGCTATTATGACAGTTGATTGTAAGGGATAGGGGCCGATATTTACAGTCACTTTAATTGAACAACAAACAAAGCATACATCTGATTAGGTTCAATGTAAATGAGGACATACATATAGTCACTTTGTAGAGATAGATAGATACTTAATTTGAATGTGAATGAACAAGGTATAAATTGAATGTAGATACCTATATTTGGTGATGAACTGTACAATAATATATAAATTTGAGTATGCAATATATATATATATATATTGTGTGTGTATATAATATATATCACAGGAGATAGTTCAGATACCTAGTTTGGATGTGGAGTAGACAAGGGTATCAAATTTGGATGTGGGTACTTCCATGTTTGTTGATCAACTGTTCCGGTGATATTGATTTCAAGGTTGAGGCAGAATAATATATGCGCGTTGGTTTGCATTCAGATTAAATAATCTATCTAATCTCTGAAATATGTGTGTGTATGCATATATATGTATGCTCACTAATATGTATGTGTGTGTGTTTCCCATGACCCTATCCATTTCATGGGGCTTGCACGTTTGTCTCTATGTCATAAATATGTGAAACATTGGTTTTAAATGGAGCTTGCATGTCCTCTCCACTATATACATATATGTTGCATGGATAGATGGGTACTGATTTGAAGTATGTACATATGCTATATATATGTTTGCAGAGATATATAGATACCTAATTTGAAATTAATATATTATTGAACAGTTCATCAACAAATATAGGTATGTACATTCAATTTATATCTTGTTCATTTACATTCAAATTAGGTATCTATCTATCTCTGCAAATATTATATATATATATATATATAGGGGGAGAGAAATGCGTAAGTTTCATTAAAATGAACAGGGATATATATATTGCAGATATAGATAAATGTGTAAGTTTCATGAAAATGGATAGGGTTGTGGGAAACATACGTGGATATGTATCATTTTGTGCAGCATATATATGTATGGTAATGTTGTATTCGAAAGGGTTGGAAATATTTCTACCATAACAGAGCTTAAAGGGAGATTGGCCGATGACAACATAAAGGATGGTTATGGAAATTAACAAGGTGTCAATTCATTTAAATGTAAATGGAGAAGGAAATTGGTGCTAGTAGAAAATGAATGCTTCAGTTTACTCTTCCTTTACAAAGGTGGAAATCACTTATATAAAAAATGAGAGGAGGCGCATCCCGTCTGGAGGGAGGTCATAATCGCCAGCTCGAACTCCAGTGATGAGGGGTGAATAAACTATATTGCTGTAACTTGCATGCTAAATGAGGATTGCTTGCATAAATAGGTTTGTTGAATTTGAATTGGTAGAAAGTGGATTAATTTGAATTATGGGAGGGAATTTGATCTGCATTGAATGGATTAATGGTAGAAGTGATAGCTTAATGGGTACGTAGGATTTCTGGTTGGTGATTTGAAGTGATATTAAGTTTGTTTTTGAATTGTAACCAGTTTTAAATTTTTTTTATGATTATTGTTTTTTAGTGGATTTGTAAATAATAGAGTGATAATTAAGTGTTATATTGAAATTTTGCAATGCATAGTGAGCCTGAGAGTTCGTGTTTTTCAATTTTGCAGGAAATTTCAAAAAAAGATTGGTTATTATGGACATCTGGGAACCAGTTGATAGTAAAAAGAATATGAGAAATGGGACATGTTGAAATGTATTTTGTTCAAATATATTTGGAATTAAATCACTTGACAATGTCTTATGCACATGTCAACTCATTTTTAATGCAAGGAGACTTATATTTTGGTTAATAAAATATCCCTTCACAACAACCTTTTATTGGGAAGGTGGCAAATATTATTTATATTGTGGAAATAAGATTATCATTATGCATTCAGCGTGTTGTGAGAATGGAGGAGAAATAGTGTCACTTGCGTTTCACCACTATTGGAAGGGTGGCAGCAAAGGAGTCAGCTGAGTGGGACGTCTTGTGGTTGATATGGATCTGTCGTATGTGCTGAAGAGTTGGGTGCATTGGTATGGGTATTGCCGTTGAGATCGGGGGCTGTCCATAGCTGTACCAGCAGTGGGTTGCTGTCACGATCGTCCTCCCATCAGATCATGATTTTAATTTCGTTGTACAGTATGAGAGCTTAGGTGGGGTTGCATCGGGCATCACTAGATCAGGTGTGTGTATTTTATTTTAGAAGGTAGTTGGAGTTCAAATCACAATCTATTTGAGTGATGAGAATGTAAATAATGAATTCAAAATTAATTATGAAATAAAATTCTATCTTAAAATACTTGCAAATTTTACATCAAGCGTGATTAGATTTGCTTGTGCATTTAGTGAAGTGTGGATGTTCAATGAACATCCAATTTTTTTTATAATATCATGATAATTTATTAAAAGAATTGTGGATTTTACATAATTATTGATTAAAAAATGCACAGACAATGGTTGATTTGATCAAATTTGGAACAAGTGCCTTGTTTTAGAATTAACTATTTTAATTGATTAATTAACAACCTCAATTGACTAGTTAGCACAATTGACTGATTAGTCAACTAACTTATTAGTTACTACAAGAAACTTTTGGATTTGAGGGGGAAAAACTCACACAATCAAATCCAAAAGTTTCTTGCAGTAATAGTATGGATTGTGGAAATCATATGTCTACTAACTTAATAGTGTTAACTAATTTGATTGACTAGTTAAATAATTTTATTGTTTAGTCAACTAATATGATTTAGACCTAACTTGACTCAATAATTAGTTAAATTATTTAATATGGAGTGGAAATGTAGGTGACGATAATTAGAATTAATAGTTTATTTTAGTTAGATATATGTGTTTGGATTAATTAGGAGCTAATTACTTAATTAATAATGAGTAAGCAATTAACTAAATATGTGGTGATGTTAGCAAGATTTAAATGCGATTAGTTAATTAACCATATATATGTGTGCATGGACTAATTACGAGATTATTTATTATGGTTGATGTTAGGTGTTTTTTAATGGGAAACTAATTAACTTAGTATTTTTTTTAATCAATATGATTTAAGATGTAATAAGATTAAATTAAGAATTTTATTAGATGATTAGTTAATGAGATAAAAATGTAATGATGATAGAATTTTTCAATACAATGAAAATAAAGTGATGATACAATTAATTGATGAGATGATAATAGGTCAACTACAAAATTATCAGCCTCATGAAACAACTTTAAATCTTGATTAGCTCGGTTGTGAAATGAATTCAAGCTAATTTCATGAGAAATGTCTAACATGAGGGGTTCATTTGTTTTGATGAGAAACAAGGGAATTGAGATCTCAACTTCCCTATAATTTCATCCAAGTTAATCACACATGATGAAACATCAACGGGCTTTTTAAACATATATAATAGGAGAACCTTGATATTAAATGTCATGAGGGAATAGAGGGATGAAATAACACATTCTTCACCTAAAATACCTATCCCACTCATTTAATTAATCTCAATAGGTTGTAAGGGGACTAAAACCTTCTCATTCTTGTCATCATCTAATTTAAAATCTATTACACATGATGTTTCACTAGAAAAATCATATAGCTTAGGGGAGGTCATGGCCAAATTATATATTAGATACACACAAAAAACGGGGAGAAGCACTAGTGAATTTATGAACTATAGATGTGCATAGTGAATATACCAGGATTAACCAAAATATATGCCAAATCAGTTAAAATTTTTGAAATGACTAGGAATTAAAATTGAGATCGAGACTGTTCCAAGTTAAATTCAGCAGGGGGCAGCTACTGATTACATAATTGGGTATGGATGTTGAGACAACAAGGAAATTTTATACTTTGTTCAAGGGATGTTCTAAATGTTTTTCACTATGGGGCATTTAACAAATGAAAACTATAATTAGAGCAGGAATATGAAAAGGACAAGCAATGGCGTTAATAATTTCATGAATGAGAAAACATGTTTGTTTAACATTTTTTAAAATCTAAAATTAAAATTATAAATAACCACATATTCTTTTGGTTCATGTTGATTACTTAGAATCCACTTACAAATGAATGAATCTACCAAATTGATATAAAATAATGTCTCTTAGATATTTCCATGAATGAATTGAGCTAGGAGGAAATATTAATTACCAAGACAAGGATTCATCAAATAGTGAAGAAACAAACAAATTACATGCAACATCACCATGCATTATACCCAAACTGCTTAAATGATCTTATAAAATTCTAATGTGTTTCTTAGAAGTAGCCTCTCCATATCCCTAGGAACATCACTGATATCACTAAGGATGTCAAGAGGACTAGACCCAAGATAGGAAAGGCCCATCATAGCCAATAAAAAAGAAAAAAATATATAATCATCCTATGCTCTACTTCTAACACCATAAATATTGACCAAAAAAACTACACATGCTAATCTCAAGAGTTGAGAAGGGCATGTGCAGGATCATGGTATGCCAAAAAGTGGCAATGGAGAAAAAATTACGTGTTTCTACGACTCAAAAACGCGAAAATGCCGAGTTGACTTTATGTGGCTTGGGTGACTACCGAAGCAAAGCCCAAACCTAGATTTCAAAATCGGATATCCGATTTTTGACACATATATATAATTCTATTTCGGCCCGATTAAAACTCATTCTCATTTGACATTTGCTTAACCGTGGCGGGTGCACAGTGAAAAGTTGATTCTGCAAATTAGATATCCGATTTGGTGCAAATCCATCTTCAAAAGGTTAGATTCTTGATTTTTTATTTGCTCTAATCAAATTTTCAATTAGATTTGTGTAATTTTAGTTGAT
>VDFB02215393.1:0-11840 GCA_007258455.2 Sequoia sempervirens
CAAGACTTGAAGATTAGCACAATACCCAAGACCATTTGTAAAAACAATTGAGACCTTCTACAAAAGAATGTGCAAGAAATGAGCTTGCTTGATTAGCCGATAGGCTATATATGGTGCGAGGTTTCAATTTGAAACCCATCTCATGCCATCATACTGCTAAAACTTTTGATAAAACAACTAGTAGTTTCAGGCAAACAAAAATATGGATGGCAAACAACGTACATCTTATAAATGCAAAATTATTATAAATGTAGTATAGTAGGTAAATACAGATGGTGAGTTGTCCTCAGTAAATGCAGATGCATTCTTGCAATAAATGATTGATTCAGATGGATTTTTCTCTTGCATATTTTATTTATTTTTAATGTATTATCTATCGACTTCATCACCACCTAGAATTTTTGCCGCCTACAAGTCTATAAATGGATTGTAGACAGAAATTCACATTCAAAACAACGAACTATACACCAGACAAGTCCTATCTTTTGTGGCCTGCAGGCCATGATTTGTCATTTAAATTCTTTTCTTGGGTCATTGGCTTCAACATTTTCAAATTCCCTTTGTCTTCACTGTGAATAGATTGAAGCAACAATTGTAGGGAGATTGGTTTTGGTTAGTCTCATTTTTAAAAACTCTGCTGTGGTAGGGTTTCCAAACTTTTCCTGCAAGGGTTTCTAAACTTTTCCTGTAATATCTCATTTTTTTCTCATTGGATTGATGACAGCACGACACAATTTGTACAAAATCTTGAGGTAAGTCACTTGCCTTCGTCTCATCAAGTTTTATTTTTCAGAATCCCTTAGCAACTATTTTCGTGGTTTATTTCATTCTCAAACAATTTTGTTGCTATCTGTCAAATGAAGGCATGGATCTTTGGAGAGTTTTCTCAGACGGGAAAAGCAACTACCAGGCAGTTGAGCCCATGCCTTAAAAAAAACTTTAATTTGCAACCAATATTTTCATTTAAAAGGTTTACAAAACTTATATTAGTTAAAGATTATTTACAAATTTAAATATGATTATTCTATATTTCAACCTCTAATTTTCAGTATTTATTATTTCTCTTCTATATTCTAAATTATCTTGAATGCATAATCTGCATAATTTGTAGATAGTTACTATAATATTTGCAACTGGAGACAACCATAGGTAGCCCAAAACCAATGCCTTCATAACAACAAATTGGTTTTAGAATGAAATAAAATGCAACAAAAAATGATCAAGCCTTGTATAGATTTTCACAAAACAAACTCATGAAACCATGGCAAGTGACTTACCCTCTAGATTCTGCACAAATTGTACAACTATGTAATGAATGAGTGAAAAACTATATTTTGGGGACAACCCACATAAGAAATAAGTTTTTCTTGCACAAAATTTCATTTTAAATTTTGTTTTCTTAGCCCCCTGCCATGCAGAGACTCTAATTTCTGCTACAAACTTCCCCCAAAGTCGCTGCCTCACGCTCTTCTTTTAGAATGGCGTACAAAAGCATTTCCAACCCTTCTGCTTAGCCTCTTTCAACACGCCATACAGAAACATGACCTCTGCATCATTTTCATTTAATGGGATTTTTAAAACATTAGATTAGGAGCAACACGAACATAGAAAAGGCATAGGAACTGTTTGACAAAAGTGTAAAAGTAAAACATTCAGAACAACTCAGGTAAGAAAGGAAAAATTACCGACCAATCCTTGTAAGATTGGCATGGTGCTGTCAAAACATCTGGGCTGTGTGCATTTTGCAAACTTAAAGCTCCAAGATCGACTCTAAAATCTAAAAAAATAGAAGCAAAAAAATGTAGTAGATCTGGGCAACTTACATGTTTTCCCTATCAAGGGTTATATCTCTATTTTTTCAAAGCCTGTCAAGTTTGGATTCCCTTCTCTTTACATTTGGATTGCTAATACCCTGCACGTGTACTCTCACATGTTGTGCTTGCAAATCTGTCATGATTTTCTCCAATAATTCATCCACAGGGTATATATGGCATCGTTAAACACATTACCTTAGGGTTCTCTAATCTCCACTCTAGCTATGGGACACCTAAAATAAAATATACGCTCACACATGTTGGACCGCCCTCAAACTGCACAAGATGGAAATATTATTATACTTTCGCTAAATGATTGTCCCGTCACGTTTTGGCTGAGTAGATTCTAGTTGGTCCCCTTGATCAAGTAAAATCCAAGACTTCTAACGGTTTCTTAAAGAGAGTTTTCAGTTTTAGCTCATTTGTAGAAAAAATTGTGCCTCTTTTTAATATATAAGAAAATGCTCCTTTTAATAGCTAACACTTCTATGCTTGTGCGATGCTCCTCTCCAGGATATAATTGTATCTACAAAATGAATAAAAACAATTTCAAGAATAAATGTTTCTCCTTCGGTGTAGCAATGCTCATACAGAGTGGATCTCAAATGAAAAATAGTGTACTGAAATATAGAATGAGTATCCAACAAAATAAAATTATTTTTATTAAAAAAATAATTTATTATTTAAAATATAAATATAAAAATGAATTAATTATGAAATCAAAATTATTTATGTTATAAATCATAATAATTCATTTTTAATTTATTTAAAACTAAGACATATATTGAATTCTTCTATATTCTCTCTAAGTTAACATTTTAGGTCACAATGAATAGTATTGATCCTGATGATGGCCATAAATACAAAAGAACCCTTTCAAATCATGTTTAAAAAAAAATAAAAATTAACTTTTAATAATCTTTTACTATTTGAATGTGCTTTAATATGGTTAAAAATGTGAATATCTCGATATTCACCATATTTTTACAGCTTTTAAACTTGTACTTGGAAGGTAAAACAAATAGTATTTAAACTGCTTTTGTTTACCTATCTTTTCTTTTTTCGCGAATTCTTTTATTATTATATTTTTTATAGTTTATTTAAATTTTTTTATTTATAAAATCAAGACTGATTATATTTTATATAGTGTACATTCATTTTTGAAATAATATTATAGTTATATTTATAATTATATTTTATAATAGAAATTATTAAATATAAATATAGTATAATATATGATTAGTGCACAATATTTTTTAAAATTGTGAGTATTAAATCATATATAATATAATTATAGTTACTATTAAATGTAATAATTGATATGATATTAATTGTATCTTTATTACTTGCTAAATTTTCTTTATTTTATTTCTTATCATCTTTATATTATACACATTAATATTTGTATATTTACACACAACTTCATTGCATGCAATTGGATGTTCTAAATTGGTATACTTGTGCAACAATTGCATTAATCATGCTACCAATTTACTATTTTTTTACCAACAACTATTTCACCTTTAATGCAACTTTTTCATTTACAATGTGTGTTTGCTGACTTTTTCATTGATTGTGTAGGAAAAAAAAAAGAATGGAGAAATTTTTTGTGTTAGATCAATTCGTACTAGCACATGGAATCATCACATATAATATTATCAACTATGTCATTCAGACATCTTCTAAATTTTGCAAATCACAATTGACATTGCTGTAAATCTTTCATTCAATTTTCAATCTCCAAATATGTGTTACAGACAATTTGTGTATATTGCAAACAAGATTGTATATATTTTAAACTATACTCTCTTTCCATGTTTATTTCTATATATTTTTTGATCGGTGTAACCCTTGCACCCCCCTTGGTGCAAGTGCTAGTATTAATATCTATCAAATATGATGATGAGATATATTAACAAAAGTGTACAATGACCTTGCGTAGATAGACAAGGTGTGATGAACCACCTAATGTAAAATCTTGATTGACTTATGTCATTATGAAATGACCTAGGACACTAGAATTAAATTAAAGTTAAAAATATAAGATATGATAAGATCTTATCTAAAAAATTAAGACTTCTAGAAATATGTCTAGGACCTAAGAAAACTTAACATGTAAATAAGACCCCACTAATTAACTAGTTAGGTAAATTACCTATTTACACCAACATTGAGATCCTTATGACTGTAGTAATTCCAAAAAGAAAAAAAAGTATATACATAAAAACAACAAACCATGTCAAGTTGCTAGTTTCTCAAATCTTGATGAGTGTAGTAATTCCAGAAAAAAAAGATTTATATACATAAAAATATAAACAATATCAAGTTGCTATATTTCTGAGATATTGGTGGCTTCAATAATTCCAAAAGCCAAAAAAAGGTATATACATTTAAAAACAATAAACTTTGTCAAGTTGCTAAGTTTTTGAGATCTTGGTGGCTGTAGTAATTCGAGAAAGAAAAAAAGGGTACATACATAAAGAAAATAAACCATGTCAAGTTGTTACATTCCTGAGATCTTGGTGGCTATAATACTTCTAGAAATAAAAAAGAGGTATACACATAAAAAACAATAAACCATGTCAAGTTGCTAAGTTTTTGAGATCTTGGCAGTTGTAGTAATTCCAGAAAGAATAAAAGGTATATGCATAAAAACAATAAACCATGTCGATTTGCTAAGTTTTTGAGATCTTGGTGGGTACAATAATTCTAGAAAGAAATAAAAGGTATATACATAAAAACAACAAACCATGTCATGTTGCTTAGTTTCAAAGATCTTGGTGGCTATAGTAATTCCATTGCACCTTTGAAATTAAGGGTGAATAAAATTATACAAGTTAAAGTTGAGATAAAAAATAGTGTGTTACTTTGATGAAGTATATGTGTAGGCTTATTCCATTGAGGAAGAATAGAAAGAAAGGAGAAGGGAAACCCTCAGAGCAAACTTAGTTAACAAATTAGGTCAAGAAATAATAAAACCAACCATCCAAATTCTACAAGGGTAAGCGAAAAAGAAATTTGTATGTTTGTAAATATCCAAAGAATTATTGCGACATGAAGTGTTGGAAGTTTAATTTGGAATTGCATTTCAAGAATTCTTCCAAGGAGGATTCCAATAAGTCCACGACATTTTTAAGAGGCAAATCATAGGTGGGGATCGAGGACAATATTTCAATGTAAATGAGAGATTGGGTTGCATTGTTATCAAATTGAAACAAAATGGAAGAAATACTACCATTATTCCAAACCATGAAAACAAAGGAAAACACTACTATTACATCGTTAAGAGGTGAATCATAGGTGGAGATAGAGGACAATTTTTCTATAGATGAGAGATTGTGTTGCATTGCTACTAGTTAGACCAACATGAAACAAGAGAGAAAAATGATAGAATATTCCAAACCAAGAAAACAAAGGAAAAAACACTCCTATTGCATCTTTAAGAGGTGAATCATACATGGAGATCAAGGACAATTTTTATGTAGATGGGAGATTGTGTTGCATTGCTACCAACGTGACTAACATAAAACTAGAGAATAAATGATAAACTATCCTTAACCAAGAGAACAAAAGGAAATACATTCCTATTGCATCATTAAGAATAAAATTATAGGCGGAGACTAAAGACAATTTTAATGTAGATGAGATATTAGACCAATGCAAGTAGCATGAAACAAAATAGAAGAAATAATAATACTTTTCCAAACCAAGAAAACAAAGAAAAATACAGTCCTAAATAGTGGCTCACAATCTAATTTAATTGTTAACCTTGGTTTAAAGACTTTAATTATCTTCATCCATATCCCTTGGGTTGGGTGAAAAGGGAAAGGAAATACAAGTAAGAAAGATACAAATTTAATTTCGTTGTTAATCAACAATATGTAGATGAGTTAGGAGCATTTGATAATGTATTTTTTTATAAAGTTGATAATGTAATAAGGTGTTGAAATGTTGTATTGTTGTTATTACCTTGGATTTAGGCAATTGACACCCTTGAAACTTATGTAAAACTACACATTTGGTGTGATCTTGAAAATTTCCACCACTTCATCCTTGAAGCTAGCAACCTTTTTATATAACCAAATTTAATAAAATGAAAATAGTTTATAGTGAGAAATCTTAAGATTTAAAAATATTATGTCTCATTATAATTTTAATAGGTAACTATTATTAATTATAATTTTAATAGATAACTATTATTGTTTTCTACATATGCTATGTTTGAATTTTTAATATATATATATATATATATATATGGAAAAAATTCATAACTTTCAACCATTTTTCTTTCGAATACAAAAAATGTGTTGGTTTCTAGGCTTTCATTAGCTAAAGTTGAAAAATAAAATTTTTGAATTTTATTTTTTTAATCAAGTTAAGTTGGCCAAAAAAATATTTTTAATATTAATAAATTAATCTCTTACAACTCTTTCAACTATCTTATTTTTAGATTGTGTAGATAACCCATTTAATTTTTGATGTGAAGTCATATGTCTATTTTTAACATTTTTATTGCCACTTAGGGGTATTGTTTGGCTCATCATAAGTGACTGTATTTGCAAAATTGGTGATAACTCATTTGGTGTGCTCTTCTCAAGTGTCTTCCTATTAGAACATAATGTTATTAAGGGTCATATCTTTATAACATTTATATGTTGTTCTAATATATGATGATAAAACATTGTATATTAATGCTTTATTACACATCTAATTTAAAATAATTAATCTAATAATTATTAGATTATTTATTATTTATGAATGGTGGTTATTGAATAGGTATGACTAATACCCCTTCAAGTAGATATTTACAAGTTTTCATTCTAATTCATATAATCATTCAAGGACCATCATAGCAATTCATTGCATTATCAACTTAAATTAGCATTCATAGTAGTGATATATTAGACATCTTGCATGGTTTATAGTTGTCTTTGATCTTTGTTCTAAAATTGTTGAATTAGATTCTAAGGGTTTGACCAAAGGAGAATATCTTTGCCTAGAAAATTCTCAAATTGTATCTATAGATTCCAATTTTCTTGTAGATCTAAATATCAAAAGGTGAGGCAAATTAGTTTTTAAAAGATAAAATTACCTTAATCATCTTCATGAACAAAAGGTAGATCTCATAGAATAAAGATGAACTCCATGCCACCCTATCAACCCAAGTCAATTTCATGTCACAATTATGAACTTGAGTAAAATAGAGTTAAGTTTATTATTTGTTAGAGTGCCACAAAGTTAGATTTGATACACACTTTTAGATCACATAAGGACAACTTATAGTTCAACACCATAAAACCACTCATAAAGCCAAATAAATAGTTAACTCCATCTTCATATTTTAAAAAAAATACTTATTTCAACTCTCTCAACTCATTTAAATTCTAGGGTTAAATGTAATTAATAATTTATTAGTTTATTTATTAACATTTATTTTGAAAAAAACAAAAATATCATTTATTAGTACTTAGCAGCTAATATTTCCTAACTAGTTGTTATTAATTGTAGTTGTGAACAAATCAAAAACTTTTTTTTAACTCAAAATAAAAATTAATCTCTTACAAAGGGTAGATAAAAATGTTCTAAATGCAACTGTTTTAACTAGAAATATTTTAAAAATGAATTATTAGCAGTCTAGTGAACTATTTTCTTTATCTATTGTTTTGTTTGGCTAATATCTTTTAGCTACCATTCTAGACTTCACATAAATCTATTATTTTGAGCAACACCAACCTTAGAAGTTTCAGTTAGGTAGTTATTACCAACGGTAATATTTCTCCTGGATATCACCCAAACACATTTTTTAGGCATTATGTGATGCTCCTCCAGATTTTAATGTTTCCCTCCTTTCTGCTCTGTATGCACAAACAGAAAAGGCAGAACATATCAACAAAGAGTGAGAATTCTTCATAATGGCTTCAATTCCATGTGGGTTTTTGTGTGCATTTTTTGTTTGTCATTTTTGTAGTATAGTTAGGTTAAAAATTTGTGGGCGCGGGTTTGAACAAAGCAGAACAGAGCAGGGCCAACAAATATATAGATTCTTTCATATTAGCCTTTAATTCTGGTAAGGTTCTCTGTCCATTTTAAATTTTGTTTGCAATTTAATTATTAACCAATCAATTTTTTCCTGATACATTTTTACTTTGAAAATCTAATTACATTAAGCACTCTGGTTACAGATTCTTTTGTACAAGCCTGTAGCGGGGTTCAAGCTTTTCTTCAAGTCTGTAGCAGGGAAACAACTGTGGATGGTTCTTTATATCTCTTATTCCAAGTGAACGATTCTGTCCTCTTTGAAATTTGTTTGCAGTACGGAGAATTAACCAATGAAATTTTGGGCTGCCCTGTTTTGCTTTGAAATTTTTAATTTAATTCCTTATCCTCTCATGGACGCAGGTTTGGGTGTAAGTTCCTTACCCACTCATGGATGCAGGTTTGGGTGTAAAGATTCACAGAATCGAGCAGGTCCAACAAATTAAGATAATTCTTAATATTTGGCTCCAATTCAGGTGTGTTTTTCTGTTCATTTTAAATTTTGTTTGCAACTTTTTAGTATGAGTTTATCTAAATTTCTTAGTTATTTTGTTTGTGGTCTTGTTTAGAAAATTATAGATATTATTTGATTTCAAGTATTTTCTGTATGTTTTCTTTTCTTTAAGGTTTTTCTTATGCTTTAATTTGATGAAATCTCTTGTTTTGAAAATTATAGATGTTAATTGTTTTAAAGTATTTTCTGAATGCTTTCCTCTTTTTTAAGGATTTTTCTTTATGCTTTAATTTGATGAAATCCCCTGTTTTGAAAATTCTGGGCTTGTCAATTTGGATATACTACATCTAGTGTGTTGGATATGATATTTTTTTTCAATTTCAATATATTATATGTATGTTGCACCCAGCATATTGGATGCAATATTTATCCACTTTAACATATTATGATGAATTTTTGTTCATTGGTATTCTAAATAATTTTATCAATGGATTTTTGTTTGAGTCCCAACTTTCTCTCTTTTTCTCAGAAACCTTTAAGGAACCTTTATTCAGAAACTTTTAAGTGGTTAAGAAGAACCTTTTATTTTTAATAATCAGAGGTCAGATACTTTGCATGTCTAATTAGAAGTTCTATGTAAAACCCAATATCTGTGTACCTGTAACTAAACAAATTGCCAAGAAAAACCACAAATGCTAAGAATTTTTTTAAGGTGTAACACAATCTGAAGGGATGTTTTCCTAATTTATATTTGCACCCAAGGTAAGTCAAAATTGGACTATCCCATTTTATGGAATTGAACTTGTAAGACCTGTGTTTGCTCTCTGACTGACTTACGATGGATGTGAAATTATACCTAAAGTCTTTCCATGATGACTTATTTTATGGACTTAGAAACTTGAGCAAAAGTCTTTCTGTAACCTATTTGACTTCTATTAATGTTGTTCATTTTGGCGGATTTCATTTTCTTACTGTCAAAGAAAACTAGTAGACATGTATTTGGAATGAATTGTGATTCCTATGGAGGCGTCGCGAGTGTTTACAAAAGCTGTGGCATAACCTCTATGGGATCTAATTAACATAGCTATAAGAGAACTAGTAGACATTACCATGTATCAAAACAAACTTAATAACTTTAAAGATAAGTTGTCTTCAGTTAGTTCACATTTCCAATTAAGGGGAAAAATAACAACATTGAATGATGCAAAAATAGGTATTAACTTTGCACAATTCTTGGTGTCCAAATTTCTCTAGGCGTTAATCTCAAATAAATTGCTCTATTTACAATTGTCACAACCTCTTTGAATCTACTCACAAAGTCATCCTTGGGTTGAAGGAAAGCCAATTCTTGTCTAGTGAGCTTCAGATGACATTAGACCAAAGGTGTAGGGTCGAAAGGATTTCATGATCCTTGGCATGAGTCATTGCCAATCATCATGAAGTTTTCAAAACATTATCAAGAGTCATTGCAAACAAATTTCATAGAGGATAAAATCATTGGTTAATAATTAAATTGAAAACAAAATTTAAAGTGGACAGAAAATGTCACCCAAAATTAGAGGACGATATGAAGAATCTCTATATCTTTTGGACCTTCTCTGTTTTGCTTTCAAATAGTTAACATAACTATACTAAAAAATGCCAATGCACTCAAAAACCATGAAGAACTCTCAATCTTTTTTGGTTTGTCTTGCCCTTTTGTTTTGCAAATCCACACATTCAAACCTGCAACGTGCTTAAGGAAATTACATTAAAAATTTAAATGTTAGATAGAGTTCAAAACACACAAAAAACCGCCTAGAAATGAAGACTACAATAAATAATTCACTATAGTTTTTGGGCCTATGCTATTATCTTGTGCAAATCCACATATTGGTCAATCATCTTATAAGTATTTTATATTTAAACATTGGAAAATTCCCCAAAAAACATCATTCATTAATCGAATTTTGGTTGAGAAAAATTGCATTGCCTATTTGTAAATCCCTGTTTAAAAAAACCCAATAAAATTTTGTACATATTTTATTTTATTTATTTATTTGTATTTTGTATTCCATATTTGATTTTACTTATTTGATTTGATTTTACTTATTTACTTATTTTACTTTATTTTATATATTATTTTTTTTTCTTTTTTTTTTATATTTTACTTTTTAGAGGGGTAAAGAAAATTATCTTTCTTTTTACCATATTTTTATTTTGTTCAACTCATTTTTTAATTATCTTCACCATGTAATTCTTCATCTTTACATAATTGTTTTTTCTATCTTGTTTTTTATTTGACATCTTAACATTGATGTTTTTTTTTTTTTAATTTTCTTTTTCTTTCTTTTAATTTTCTCTTTTTATGATTGTTCTTATTTCTACCTTACGTTTGTTTTCTATTTATTTATTTCTTTCATACTTGTTTTATTCTTTCTTTATTTTTTTGTCTACTTTCTATTGTTAATTTTTTTTATAAATTCAAATTCTTGATTATTTTTTATTTTTTTGTCTTTTCTTTTTAATCTATCATTTACTTTGTAGTTTTTTTTTTTCATTCTCTCACATTAACACTATTTTAATATCTATAGTTTTGATTTTTATCTTAAATTTCCTTAGTTTGTGTTTCTTTCTCTATTTGTATTTATTCTTTGCATATTTATTTTAAAGATTCTTTGTTTCTTCACTCTCTCTCCATTTTATTTATTTATATCTTTAAAGTCGTTCTAAATTTGTTTATTATTTATTCAAATTGTTTTCCTGAATATATTTTTGTTTTAATTATGGTTTTTAGTCATTTTATGTTTTTTGTCATTCATTATTTATTTATTCATCTCTATGTTATTCTTTTCTATTTTTATTTCTTTAATTCTAATTATTCCTTTTTGATATTTTGATATATTTTTTTTGTCTTTTGACTTTCTCTCACAACTTTTCATTTGTTGTCTCATCATGTCTCTACCTTTTTCTCTCTATTTTTTATTTTTATTTTTCTTTTTTACTCTCTATCTTTCATTTCTCATTCTATTTATTTTATATCTAGATCTATATTCCTATTATCTTGTATCTAATTTATCAAGCCCATTCCTTCATGTTTTCTTTCTATTCTTTTTCCTTCATTTTTAATACATAACATGTTTTCAATCATTTGATGATGTTAGAGGCATAGATAGTAATTGGCTTATCTATGCTAAAATTGAATTAAAAAGCCGATTTCCATACCCTCATTCTTAGGTTCGTCCCAGAGCCCACACAAATATCAAAGGAGGCTTAAGTCGTGGGTATGCTCCCCATGGTCTTGGGTTTGATTTTGAGGTCTGAGTTTGCTCGATGCATGTGGCTTGCAAGCTATTGTATACATCCTTAGGGGACTAGTCTTGCCCCAACATGACACCTTTTCTTGAATCTCTAACTTGGCAAAATGTAAGACCAAGGTAAGCATGGTCAAGGCATTGGGTGTTGGGCTAGGGTTACAGGGATACCCCCTAATAATAAAACAAGAAGAAAGAGAAGTTCATATCTATTTATCATCTCTTGATAGGGTTTGGATTGGA
>VDFB02215393.1:13302-42081 GCA_007258455.2 Sequoia sempervirens
GGGTTGGGCATTGGGTTGGGTCGTAGGATACCCTTGAGTCAAAAAAGGGAGAGCGAGAAGTCCATACCTTTTTATTGTATTTGAAGTCCATACATCTCTAGGGGACTAGTCTTGCCCCAATGTGACACCCCTTCTCGACCCCAACTTGGAAAAATGTAAGACCAAGGTAAGGTGGGCTAGGCGTTGGGTTGGGTTGTAGGGATACCCCTGAATTAATAAAAAAAGAAGAGAAACTCATATCTTTTTATCATCTTTGAAATGGGTTTGGATTGAAATATTTTGATCAATTAGAGGCTAATTTACAAAAAAATCATAGTGTGATACCTGTTGATTGATACACCAAATTGATCCATTCGTATTAAGTAACATAACATCCTTCTCTTTCATCTTTTAGATCAAAGGTGCCTTAGAAGAATTTTTATTCCTGTGACTCAACTCACCCCTTTTCGACTCCAACTTAGTAGAATGTAAGACCAAGGTAAGGCAATTTGAACGTTGGGTTGGGTCGCAGGGGTAATGTAAATTGCATACCTATGTAATTTTTGATTTATTTTTGTACCTGTTTCAAGGGGAGTTTATTGATACATAAAAATATTAACCCTATCCACTTATTTATTACATATATTTATCCACATACACATGGTTTCTAGTATTTAATGCAGGTCTACGCTTTTCTATTTTGGGACTAGAGGTTGTAGTCACAAGATGGTCCTAGAAATTGTATATTCATCTCACCTAATTTAAATAATTTAATTCAAATTCAACTAACTTCCCACCTCAAGTTTCCTTAATATGATCTTTGTCCTTGTATATAAATGCATTCATTTTAATCCTCTAAAATAAAGTAATTAATTTAAATGTCACTTTCATCTCCACACTTCAATTAGTGCCCTCAAAGGAGTATAACCTACACAATCATTGTAGAAGCATTTTATTGAATAAAAAGAGTGATGGTTTTGATATTTTCCTTTATATCAATGGGTTGATTAGGAATAGGGAATGCCATCTTTGCCTTCGCCTCTACTGTCCACCGTAAATAACTTATATGAAATTGTGTGTGGAATTTTCACTTGAGCATTATATGATATTTTATTCCAACTCTATCATGATAAAATAATTTTTTTTTTTGGTAGACCTTACATAGTTTTGAGTGTAGTTGGTGTATTGCGATAAAGATTATGAAATTGTTAAATTTTCTAGTTTAGTGGACTAATTTTTTTTAAAAATATAAGGAATATTATTGTTTAATCTATTATAGAGGAATACTTGATGACAATTGGGATTTTAGTCTATTAGGAACCAATTCTATTTTATTTGAACTTTGTGAACCTATCTTTGGTAATCTCTTACTAGCTAAATTGTGTGTATTGGACCTTAGCTAACTTAAAAAAATTCCAATATGATATGATATTAGTTTAAAATTGTATTGATTAATGTGAATGAAGTTTTTGGAGCGTATTAGGACAATAATATTCGAGTGACCCGTGAGATTTTAAATCTTTTTAATTGAAATATCTATTAGTGGCCTTAGTTTTTGTTTAATTATTTATGGAGTGTCATTATTTTTGACATTTATGATACTATCCCATAATGAACTTATCAAAGATAACCAAGTGTAAAACACTATAATTCTTATTTCTAAATCTATGTGCCTTGGGGTGATTTAAAACTACAATTCTTTTCTTATGTGGGGAGGAATGAAGTGCTTCCAAATAACACATGTTGCTTTGAAATCATTTGAATGCATATTTTGTTTTAAGTTATCTTGTAAATATGAAAGAAAGATGTTTTATCATGATTGTGTATGTCATTTGGTAGAATGGAATATTTTGTGGTTTAATTATGTGCAAGGAAATGGGTTGTTGCTTTAAGTGATGAAAATTGGAAATGAAGTTATATTGTATTATCTGTAGATATGAATACCATGTAATGGTGCTTATGTTGTGTATTATGGCATTTTTGTGGATAGACCAAGTTGTAAGAGTAAGTGTATGTTGTGCATGTTTGACTCATATGAAATGGAGTGATCAAATTCTTGATAGCTAATGTGATGTGACATGTGGAAACTAATAAATGTGTTGTGCCCAAGTATGAGATACAATAATCTAATTTGGGATGAGTGGGCATCAAGCGTAATCCCCTATGTGTACTCTTTGTGATGATATTTGCTTGTATAAGTTAATTAGTTGTGAAATGATGTACAAACATGATTTGTGTGGATGTGTGCCTATTGGAAGAAATGTGATGTATTCATTTGTGAAAGTCTTGTTAATATGTTAAATGTGTACCCTGTAAAGCCACCTAGTCAACTCCCCATAATGCACATAGGGATCCTCAAATAACAAGTAATAATGTACCTAGTAAGAATATATTTCATAAGTTTTATGAGATGAGTGAATGAGTAGCTTACTTCATAGTTATGATGAAGTAATGAAAGAAAGGTGTTTTTTTTTGCATTATGTGATAGCAAGAATTTGGTATGTAATTTGAACATCTCTATTTCTAAGTTGTTTTAATTCACAAGATTGAGATGTTGGTTTCATTATTGAATAAATGTATTAGACCTAGTGCAAGTAATGTCTTTATATTGAATTTGAAATTCATTTTTCGAGTAAATAGTTTGTCTTTTCTTATTTATTTTTATATAATAATTCTCCATTAACTTTAAAGGACTAAAGTTATGGGTTTGTTCTCTATAGAAAAATAGTGTTGTTAAAATGATGGTTTCGTTACCGTTATACTTTTCTTTAGCCATTTAGATTCTCTGTTACATACCCTCAAATTGAGATTTATACTTGACCTAGCATACCCCTTTTGAGATTTAAAATCCTAATGTTGATGTCAAAACTTAAAATACCTATAATTGGAAATACCCTGGGAGGGAGGTTGATGCTATGGGTAGAATAATTGTTTAGGGTAAACAAGAACAAGTTGTCCTCTCAACTATTGTTATGTCAACCTTAGCCTTATGGAAAAATATTATGTTGTGAAATGCATTTTGACATTAGCATGTTATAATTTTATGGGCTACTCAACTTTGTCAGTCTAGCAAAGCTATCAAGCATTTGTATCTTGGATCAAAGTTACTCTTAAAGCTTATGTAAAAGTTGTTAATGTTATGCCAATGGAAAATACTCAACCTCTATGCAATATGACAAAACTCCAGTTTATGCTCCCATGATATAATAAATGAAACTAATAGTTAAAACAAATGGGATAGTGTCAGAACGACTAAATTAATTATTGAAAACATAGGTAGTGAAACCCATGCTTTCCACACCATCTTAGAGTTGACCAAGAGTCGACTTATACCGCCCCATACTATTCACATTGCATCTTCTCATCTATCCTCTATAAATGTCGTATCTAGCACTCTGCTATAATTTATATAACATTTATTATATCTGAGCATGTATTCATGAGAGTAGGGAAATAAAATGAAAAAATGAGAGTTTTAGGGGGGTTTTAGTGGTCCTCTCCTCAGTTCCATGTTTCGAGGTAGACTAGTGTGGTGATGGTTGGGATGGATCATTGGCTGTGTTGGGCAAAGCTTTGGACATCATGTGCCCTGAATATCACACCATATTCATGCTTCACACCATATATATGCCGCCTAGTATGTATCCACAAAAAGCTATTGGGTGGCTAGTAGTGATTCTCAACAAAGAAATCTTGTTTATTGTGAAAGTAGTTGAGGATCTATGTAAGAAGGCTTTTATTGGAAAATTTGGACCTAAAATTCACATACACGATGCAAAGCAAAGGAAATGGTGAGATGGCTATGGTGGAAGGGCGACCCATGTAGTACACATAGGTTAATATCACAATACAATGTAGCGTTTGAATTGAACAAGTTGGAGTAGTGTATGCATTGAAGACTATCCCAGATCGCCCCACACAACCTTAAAAATTTGTTGGTGCTGCAGCTTGTGGGTTTGTAGAATATGAGCAAACTTGACTTGGGTGGGATTGGCCATCTCAAAATTATTACATAACAAAAATACAAAGACACAGTTGTTAATGCTTGAAGGTGTGGAAAAAATATTGCAATACTTGGCGTGGCTTTAGATAAGCAAAGTAAATTTAATGTTTAGGGACTGGAACTAGAGTTGACTGTTATATTTAATAAATGGAGAATAGATAGGGATTGGTTAGGGAAAGCATCTCTACATAGTGGTTCATCCAAAAAATGAAGATCCTTCATATGAGATCGTGCCCTCTTTTTAGTGCTTTTTGTGTAGCGGGGAAATTGAAATCAGGACATCTGAAGTCTCTACCACTATAGTTGAGCAAGCTCGACACCCGATATCCTCATGGAAAATAGTTTGGAGAATATTTTTGGTGGACAATAGTAAGTGTATCTTGTTTCCGCCTTTAATTCATATGCATAGAGATACTTTTGGTAGACTTAAAAATATTCTAAAGTATTAAATTTGTAAATATAACAAGTGTTTGATGTTTTCTTCTTTAATCACGACATTCCTTAGCATCCAAAGAACAAATTTGATTAATTAATTTAAGGGAATAAAAGAGCATGCCCTGCATCTCCTTAGCGCTTAATATTTAGTGCATGGATTACCACTCGACAATGATCAGTTGTTGTTGTTAGGGATTCAAATTTGCACCCTAATGCCAAGATGTGAATGAACTTAGAAGGTTTGGATGTAACATAGGACTGCTTTTAGGGTGTGGGTGTCCTATTCGAAAGTAAACCTCCAGATTATGGGTTGGCTTCCCCTTTTGATGCCACCTAACTACTAATTTCTGAGTTAAAGGGTAAGAATTGCATAAAAAATGAACCTAGTACTAAAAATATCTAAGGTGATATACCAAAAAACAACTAGGACCTGATAACAACCTATCACATTCAAATCAATATCATAAAACTTGGTTTACACAACTCATTTTCAAATGTAGCTGACATAAGTAATTTATAAGGAGGTCTCTAAACAGGCTTTTAGAAGGAAAACAAAGGTTTCACAACTAACAACACTATTGAATAACACAACTTATAACCTATTAACATACATTTTCTGCTAAACAAATGCCTAAACATGAGACAAGTTTGCAAGGAAAGATAAATTTTCACAAGACAAACTGATAATCATTAACAACATACCATGAAATATGAAATGAGAAGGTAAAATGCTCTATTTTATTAATTCAAAGTGCTTACTATATCACAAGTCCATCTGAGTTACAATACTACTCCATGATGAAAAATAGCTCCAAAAACAACCTTCCAAGATCACCAACAACAAGATAGCTTTGTTTTTGGAGCTACTTTGGAGGGAGTTTTGTCACACTTTTGGCATGACTTGAGTCTGGTTAGATGAGGCACAAAAGCCAAAAAGAACCTTCCAAGATCACTCCAAAAGGCCTCTAAAATGGTGAAAAGTCAAGCTTAGACTCAAGTCATGCCAAAAGTGTGACAAAACTCCCTCCAAAGTAGCACATGTTTCTCCAAAACAGTCAAATTCTTCACCCCCACACTATATTCATGTCTACAAGCCATCATTTTGTCTCCCAACTTTGAATCATGCAATGTGTGTGTTTTGAAAACACAAGACTCCAAAAAGGCATTAATGATAATAACTTGATTAGGTGATTTATAATACACCACTTAATCAAGTTATTTTACATTTCAAAGCAAAAAATAAGAGGGTCCACCATCAATAATAGATTACATTATATTTGCATGTAAATAATATCAAAGTGATTAGCAAATCACTTACACGATATTTTATACTTTGAAACAAAATGCAAAAATATAATGAAATGTCAAAATGCTTTCAAAAGCATTGAACAATCTCAAAAATCCTCCAAGGCACTTGATCATTTTACTTCCCTCATTCTGCATTTCAAGGCCATATATGGTCAACATTATGATTTTCAAAGGCAACAATAAAGGTTCAAGTTTGGCCTATATAGCCGACCTCCACACTTCTTGGAAGACATATTCTAAGTCTGCAAGAACCAAGACATTCATGACCAAAAGGTCAAAGGCATGACCTGTGACTCGGCACACTCCATATGTTTCATGTTTGAAACACTTAGCAATATTTTAAACAAGGCATTAGACTTAAGGCATAAAATGCCTAATTCATGAACTTACCATTCGACCCCCATTATGCATTAACATGAGCTTCATTTTTTAAAACATGGGATAAAAATCCCATCGGCATCTAGAAGGGTCAAACCCTAATCATCAAAAGATAAAAAATGTGGAAAAAACACCATCATTTTTTCATTGAACACTTTGGCAGAGACATGTTGCTACTAGGGTTTCACTTGCACACATAGAATGTGGAGATTTTGACTGGTTTTTGATGGGAAGTGTATAGAAACACAGGTAAAGGTATTTTTGCACAAAAATCTATATTTTTCCACTTCTTTGGAGCTCTTCCATTGATTTTGGTCACGACCTGTAGCATTCTCTAATGAAATTTGCTTCATTTTTTCTCTCTGTTGTTGTTCTCCATTTTTAATAGCCGCCATGAGAGCTTGAAAGAAGCTTTTGGTAAAAGAAAAGAAGCCTGAAAATTGCAAAAAATATGAGCAACAACTCCAAGTATGCTTTGAATTGCTTCACTCCTCTCAGATTTCAAGCAACATAGTTTACTTTAAGCTTTCATATGACTAATAAGGAAAAAATTCTTCATTTCCTTTTGAATTTTCTTTAAAAGAAGAAAACCCCAATCTTTTGTTGTGTTGCTTTGAAAAAAGCACAACCATTAAGGTCGCAGCCATAGATGGAAGAATGGCTCCTTTGTTTGTCATTTTGAATCTACATTCATAGCATCATCCTTTGATTTACTTTGAAAAAACACTTCAAATGCCTTCTATGTTTGAACCCCAAGCGGGTTTCTCCAAATTGCAACAAAATGGTGTTTCTCTGTGAGCATATAAACTAGGTTTTGCACATTCATTTCTTGTTTTGAATATCTTACTAACTCTCCTCAATATTTTGTATTTTGCAATTTTTGGTCGAACCCAAGTGGGTTTTCATTCATTTGAAGAAATTTTAGATTTTTGTAAAAAACCCCAAGTGGGTTACCTTCAATTTGTAGTAATACTGCTTTTTTACAAAAACCCCCTAGTGGGTTTTGGTGTTTTTGAAGGAAAAACCCCTATAGGTCGTAGAAAATGAGATGAGGTTTTGAATGCTTGAGTTGTTCTTTTCTAAAAGGAGACTCACTATCTTTGCATTTTTTAGTTTTTTTCCCTCTTTTGATAAACCCGAGATGGGTTTTGCAAGATCATAATGTGAATGAGGTTTCATGAGAGAGTAATCAGCTCCTTTCCATTATGTAATGCTTGTTACCATGAAGGCTCTACTTGTATTGATTTTCTGTATTCTTGATACTTGAAATAGACCCAGTTGGAGTCCTTGCAATAGTGACCACCCTTTGCACTCTGTATTTGCATTTTTTAATCAACCTAGATGGGTCTTCTGTATTTTGCAAGAACAAATCTATTTAGCTACGACCTCCAATAATGCATGAAATGGGTTTCCATTTTGATTACTCTTTTGAAAACAACAACTCTTTGCAATTCTCCTTTGATTTATGGAACTTGTAATAATCTATATGGGTTCGTCCAAATGTGAAAGAAAACCTAGTCTTTAAAAAAAACCAGATCTTCAAAGGAATAAAACTGTCCCTCCCCATCATAAATTGAGTCATCTTCTAAGTATGCAATTACATCAAAAATGTGCAACTCATTTCACTCTTTCCTGAAATAGAATGACCATTGCAGTGATGTTGAATAGCTGATATGTTCTTCTGACCTTCACAATTGCATCTAAAAATGTTTATTTTGTCATTTTTGTTCTGTGCATTCCTATTACATTCACTTATGCATGTGTAGTCCACCTTTATTTCATCAGCAATAGATAACTCTTTTTTGTAATTGAATGTGATTATCATGTTGCTCTTGTGTTCTGACTTCAATAATCACATTTTTCCTTTGAAGGACTATAGTCATTTTCTTCATTAGATGAGATATTCAATAGATTATACTTATGCATTCCAAGGGTTCCCCATGCATTGAAAACTCTGTTCATTTAAAGTAGATGCACACTTCTTTTATAGGAACACAATAGACTGGAAGTACTTACCTCTATCTTGATGTGATAGTGCATAAGCATTGCTTGATGTGTTTTGTTTCCATGTGGTTCATTGCATATATCACTTATGGAGGCAATCCTTGGGTCTAAGCAACTCAAGAAAATGTAGATGAAAGTTGTGGTTGATCATTATGTGACACCGAACAGAGTAGTTGAAAAGCTTTACTACCTCTCATTTCTTCTTCATCTGTGATGCAATCTCTTGTGACCATCTCTCGTTTTCCTTCAGTAAAGTCAAAAGACATTTTTCTTTGTTGTCCTATATGACACGAAAATAAATTTACTCCTATGGACTACCCTGATTTCTTGGAAGTTCCCAGGTATCTACTTGACTACATGCATTTCAAATGGTGTTCTTTTTTGTAACATTGGCATCATATAACACTGTCATCCTCTAAAGATTATGGCTCACTGCTTCTTTGATGCTATTTTCCATTTTGTGGACTTCTTATTTGATGGAATTGCTTCTCCATATCATTGTTATGCATACTTGTTCTCAAGGCATTGATTTTTAAGCATCATAGATGCCTTGTGTATAAATGTTGTTACAACTTCTCATTTGTAAGATTGAGGTAGATTGTTGTGCTTAAAGCTCTCAAGTTCATGTGAGGTTGCTCCTTGTTGTTTGTTGTCTGCACCTTTCATTGCATGGCTTAGTCACAACTTATCATTCACTACCAAAGTGAAAACATGGTTCACTTTCTCCCTTAATGGATGAAGTGACTACCCCTGTTGTCATGTAGCATACATTTATGATTGCCACTCATATACATGAGGTCATGATTTTACCCATTGTTGTTGTCTTGTTCATGACATATAGCATGCATTCTTCTTTAGGGTTGTCCCAACCCTCATGACTTTCACAATGCTTGCTGCCCTACATGTTTACTACCTAATTTCCACAATACTTGTTTACCTTTTCAATCATGTGCCACAATTAACTCTGTCTCCTCACTTTGATCCTAGTGGGCAGACACATGTCACCTATGTCGGTGACCTGAAAGCTCACCGTCCTATGTGATGTGTGGATGTCTAATAGGGTTAAGGTGAGAGGGGCCTGACAATACCTTGGATTATTCCTTCTTGCTGCCTCATATGCTTCATGATGTTTTCAGTCATACCTTGATTTCTTCTTCATTATTTAAGAGATGCATAATTGAACTTGATGCATCTCCAAAATCACTTACTTCTTTTATAAAATGGATCATGGATCCAATTAAGAAGATTGAAAGACATATCTAGCAAAATGTGTTGCGTCTTTTGAATATGATAATGAAAGTTGATCAATTGGTGTGATTCCATGTTGATTTAATGCATTGATAACATGTATATCTTTGATCAAGTTGCTCAATTTCCTATTTCTCTCAAAGCATGTTGAGCTCTACCCTCGTGGGAGCCACATTTACCCCACATGCTACATTTAACTGAATCAATACAATAACAAGACTTGTCCTAAATCTGCACATGAAGCAAACAAGTTAGAAAAATAGATGCATATTTTGGATGTGTTTGATGACTTAATTGTTTTTCCAGGACATCCAAGGTTTGCATGCTTATTTAATGCACTTAGGGATCAATTTATACATGCATAGGTAGGTGTTGATGTAAGGTTTGAGATCTTTCATTGCTTAGAGCATTGCTCTAATGTCATTGTTATTTCCATATGTAGGAGCTAGGAGCACTACAGAGCTAGGAAGGACAAGTAGCTAGGGGAAACAACAGAACGAGAGGACACCTTCAAAACCAGTCATTTTCAGGCAATGACTGGTCTCCACCCTTATATGCACATTCTATTTGTTTACTTATTCATTTATAAACTGTTTCTTTATTTTCATTGAATAAGTAAAGTCAATCCCTTGGCTTGTGAGGGACATGTACACTTCATGATTATCAATAAAGATTACATTTGTACACATATGATTCTCTTTTCTCATTTGCTGTAATTGCAACATTAGAATGAAAATGTTATATGTTTCATTTGACAATCTTTTTCATGCATATTGAACTTAGCAGACTATGGTTTATCTTTTAAATGTTTAAACAAACAACACAAAGAATAAACACTAAACCTGATTTCACCTAAAAGCTAAAAATCAGGTAACAGTTGCTACTTCTAATCAACACAACCATCACAAAAACTTACACGCAAAATTCAATGAAGGAAAATAAAAATACACAAATTCACACATGAATGATTTCAAATACAATTAGAATTTGTACAACTACTGACCCTTCTCTTGTACAATAAGAGGTCGTTTACAAAATTCAAGCAAAATTTTGAACAACTCTAAATAGGTTTTTAAACAGTCAAAAGGTGCAAACTACATAAAATGATCAAATGTGTTTTGGTTTGCTCATAGAATCAAAGGAGGATCAGTTTAAAAAGAAAGTCAAAGAACGTAAGCCTACCAATTTTGTCTTTATGTACATTGTTCATTCACAATGGTTGGACTCCATTGCCCATGACTACATTTCTCGCGTTTCCTCAAAATTGGTTTCCTTTTATCTTACACAGTTTGGTAAAAAAATGTTAATCTTTGTTAACACTACTACAATTTGAATGTTGTAAGGTAAAATATTCACTGAGTTTGATAGGGGATATTGTAAATATTAATATTAGAAAAATTAATGGTGAGTTTTGATGGGTTGTGAGTATTTTTTTTGTACATAGTCAGACGGAAAAAGAGGAGATTAGTCGTGTCTATGTGTGCATGCATGTGTGTGTGTTTGTGTATGGGGAACAAGTCGATGCTTTCACAAAAATGGGCATTAATTTTCAATAAATTGATGTAAAGTACTTATATATTTAATGTTTTGGTTGAATTTATTAACTTGATATGCTATGCATAATAAGTGGAAATGTTATTTTGAATTTAAATGGAATTGTTTTAGATTCGACTAGTCTCAACTGAGTCGACTACTACTACAACCTTGGAATATAAAAATAAAAAGACGAAAAAAAAAGAAAATAATATATTTTTTCTTTTTAAACAGTTCGTATGTGTTATATTTAAATAAATTTTGAGTTTTGTCCAAATTTTAGCTTATGGACTAGTTTCCCAATTAGAGTATCAAACCTTATATAAGGAGTCTACGCTATCAAAAGAAGTTCTTTCAAACAATGAAACATAAGAAATAATCATCAGTAATTTGAAGGCAAAGGAACATAGTGTAGTCCTAAGAGTACATAAATGACTGTCTACAAGGAGATAAAATTCCAAAGGTCAAACACTTAAACTATGATAAGATAGTCACTTAAATTGTGATAGTAGTAGCCACTTAAACTATATTAGGATAATCACAAATATTATCATAGTATAGTCATAAAGGAAGAATATGGTTGAAGGTGGCATAACATATAAAGTTAACAATCATAGTGACAACTTTTGAAATTGATATGAATGTGTAAAACCATGATAGGCCTGAGAATGGGATCATGAAGTTGGAAGATTTGTGTAAGTCTAAACATGACATATAGTTTCCCAAACATAGTTAAATACAAATGATGGAATCATAATGAATAAAGAGTTTGAACAAATAAATCAAAGTAAAGGATAGTGCTAAATGAAAGAGCAGTGGTTAGATGTGAAGTGCACTTTGAAGTCAAGATTAAATCTCAAGACCATGTTAGTTTTCAATAAGGTGACCTATAGTATGTTGTGAACATGAGGAGTTGAAAACCATGAAGTATCACACCAAACGTTAAAGGACAATCCTTTATGTAGACACAGTGGGAACAAGAAGATAGTTCCTTAAGAGATAGTCCACCAACAATAATGAAATGATAGTGTAGAGTTAGTGAAAATACACTAGAAATGTATAGTTAATGTTTAGATCTAGTTATTATTTGTTAGATTACACTTGGATAAATCAATATCAATTTGACAATGAAAAACTTATTTCATAGTTTAGTTCTAGTAACTCTGCTTCAAATAATTATATGATCTTTTAATATTATTTTTGTAATCTTGATTATGGGTTTGTATATTTAATAAGTTAAGATTATTATAGTCTTCATTTGGTCATAGCTTTAATGAAAGGAGAAATATTTGTATGTCTAAACTTACCAATTTAAGGAAGCAAATTAGATTAAAATATTGATATACTTTATTATCTAGGTTTATATTATTATGTTTTACTGGTACTAAATCTGGTGCTTCCAATTTAGTTGTGAACACAAATAATTTAGAAATATCAAAATTTTTAGGAAATTTTATTTGATTACTTATCAAATATTATAATAATAGCACCTTTAATTTCATTAACTATGTGGGTCTCGATAGATGGAATAAGAGACAATGTGGATCATTTTTACAATTAAGTGTGGATTGTTTATGAGAATAGGTTATGTTTTGTATACGTATATTGTATCAATTTGGTAATTTCATCCTATAGCGAGAGGAACCCTCATATCTCAAACTTTTATGGTTGTTTTATGTATTCATCAAGGTGTAGATAAATAAAATGTGAATTGAATGTAGAGGGTGTACCCAACTATTGTCAAAGCTTGTGTTGGATTAAAGTTCAAGTTACCAAACTACGAAGCCTTTGCGCGTTACATAGGAAAGGCCATCAAGTGATGAGCTCCTCAGGCTTAGGTCTGGCCCTTAGGTCCTGCCCTTTCGTAACTACGGAATTGTTATTGATTATGTTTTCTAAAAAAATCAGTCTATCTCATCATCGTGAGTTGATTTCTTCTTTTAAAATCTAGCCATGATCGTCAATCAAGATAATCTTGTCAAATAATGTTAGATTTTAGTAGTTGTTTTGTGTAATGGTGGCTTGTTAGGGACACATTAGGCTCAATAAATAAGAAAATTAACCATCAAATTCTACAAGGGTAAGTGAAAAATAAATGTGTATGTTTGTAAATATCCAAAGAATTATTGTGATGTGAAGTGTTGGAAGTTTAATTTGGAATTGTATTTCAAGAATTCTTCCAAGGACTCCAATAAGTCCATGACATTTTTAAGAGGAAAATCATAGGTGGGGATCGAGGACAATTTTGATGTAAATGAGAGATTGGGTTGCATTGTTACCGATTTGAAACAAAAGGGAAGAAATAATACCATTATTCCAAACCAATAAAACAAAGCAAAAACACTCTTATTACATTGTTTAAGAGGCGAATCATAGGTGAGATAGAGGGAAATTTCTCTATAGATGAGAGATTGTGTTGCATTGCTACTAGTGTGACCAATGTTAAACAAGAGAGAAAAAATGATAGAATATTCCAAACCAAGAAAACAAAGGAAAAAAATAATCCCATTGCATCTTTAAGAGGCGAACCATACGTGGAAATCAAGGACAATTTTGATGTAGATGAGAGATTGTGTTGCATTGCTACTAATGTGACTAGCATAAAACAAGAGAGAAGAAATGATAAACTATTCCTAACCAAGAGAACAAAAGGAAATACATTCCTATTGCATCATTAAGAAGCAAATCATAAGTGGAGACTAAGGACGATTTTAATGTAGATGAGAGATTAGACCAATGTAAGTAGCATGAAACAAATAGAAGAAATAATATTTTTCCAAACCAAAAAAACAAAGACAAATACACTAGCCTAAATAGTGGCTCACAATCTAGTTTAATTGTTAACCTTGGTTTAAAGACTTATTATTATCTTCATCCATATCCTTTGGATTGGGTGGCAAGGGCAATGAAATACAAGTAAGAAATATACAAATTTGATTTTTTTATTAATCAACATTATGTTGATCAGTTAGCAACATTTGGTAATGTATTTTTTTAATAAAGTTGATAATGTAACAAGGCATTGAAAGGTTGTATTGTTGTTATTACCTTGGATTTAGGCAATTGGTAGCCTTGAAACTTACCAAAAAAACATGCAAAACTACACACTTAGTGTGATATTGAAAAATTCCACCACTTCATCCTTGAAGCTAGCAAACTTTTGATATAACCAAATTTAATAAAATTAAAATAGTTTATAGTGACAAATCTTAAGATTTAAAAATATAATGTCTCATTATAATTTTAATAGGTAACTATTATTATTACTAATTTTAATAGATAACTATTATTAATTTTCTACATACGTTATGTTTGAATTTTTAATAATTTTCAACCATTTATTTTTTTTTCAAATAAAAAAAATGTTTTACTTTCTAGGCTTTCATTAACTATAAGTTGAAAAAGAAAAAGATTTTTTTTTTAATCAAGTTATAAAAAATAAAAAAAAAGATTTTTCTTATTTATAAAAATAAAAAAACCATCACCTATGTTCATGTGTCCTTTACTTATATCTAAATTTTGAAGTAAAAATATTTATTTTTTCATACTTAGGTTGGTCAAAAGACAACCCTTTTATTTTTTTGAAAATCTTAATAATTTTTAATTGAAATATTAAATTTCACCAAATTAATGTAGAAAATTTCAAAAATGTAACTATAGCACATAATCTATGTTGAATTTCTTACAACTCTTTTAACTATCCTATTTTTAGATTGTGTAGATAACTCATTTGTTTTTTGATGTGAAGTCATAAGTCTATTTTTAACATTTTTATTGCCACTTAGGGGTATTGTTTGGCTCATCATAAGTGACTGTGTGTGCAAAATTAGTGATAACTCATTTGATGTGCTCTTCTCAAGTGTCTTCCTATTAGAATATAATATTATTAAGGATCATACCTTTATAACATTTATATGTTGTTAGATAGTATAAGGTTATAAAACAATATATATTATATGCTTTATTACACATATCTAATTTAAAACAATTAGTCTAATAATTATTAGATTATTAATTATTTATGAATGGTGGTTGTTGAATATGTGTGATTAATACCCCTTCAAGTATTTTTTCACCCTTTAGTGATAGATTTAAGAAACCCCCACTCAAAAAAAGATATAAACTTCTACCAAATATTTCATTTTTTTGGAAAAAATATTAATTTTTATTGGTGAATCTTTCTTGTTTTTGAAAAAAAAATTATTGGCGATATTTTTACATCACTATAATTTTATAGAAAATCTTGGCAAATCTTGGAAAATAGTTTGAATCTGCATTAATTATGATGGAAAATCTTTCCATTTAAAAATAATATTTCTTATGAAAAGTAGGGACTTGAGGGTGGAAATGATTAATGGTTTCAAGCGGTAGCCTCTATAATATTTAGTTACCACCATTGATTTAAAATATAATCTAACGACAGTCATTGTATTCCACAAGGTAAAATGTACCTGCGATATGTAATGCTCATGGGACTTGAAATCGCTAGATCAACGATCCAAAAACAATTTTTGGGCCCCATGAGTATTATAGATTGTTGGCACATTTTACCTTATGTAATACAATGAGGGATGCTATATTATATTTTAAATCAATGGTGATGTACTTATGATTAGATTAGAAATATGACCCTAAAGAAACTAATAATTATGACATACTAATGGTGAATTAGTTTATATTTCAACTATAACATAAAATTTAGGTGAACCTGTTCTAATCATGTGTTGTATATTGTGGTGAAGTTTTGAGTTAAAAAGTTCAATAGAATAAATGCATTGGCGATTTAAATAAGAATAAAATATTTTTTTATAAAATGTGGCGATTTAGGTCATGTTACAACTTGAACTATTAGCCAAATTTGGATTACCAAATTTCAATTATTAGCCAATTGATGATATTTGCCACTAAAATAATCACTGTCACCCTTTCTCCTTTATTTAAGGAGGTTATCTCTCATTTGAGGGAGGGTGATTTAGAAGATTTATAGTGAAGTATATCATAGTTATGCATATGAGATATTATTGGCCATGCAAAAGTATGCATAGGAGTGTCCCTAATTTAAGGAAATAATTATCCCATCAAGCTTCTTTGCTTTTTTCATTATGTGCTAATCATCTATTCTTGGTTTACCCACACACTAGTTGATTGATCATGATAAACATAAGTTCTTAGTGCTTATCTACCATGAAATAATGGTTTCTTATTAGCCTATGCTAGTTTCTAGTGGGGTCCCATTAACTCATGTATTCTCATACTATTTTGTGTATCTAGCAATTTTTTAACTAGTCAATTAATCACGATGCATTTCAAGTTCCAATGTCTTATTATGTGTAAGGCATTACATTTCAATGCTCAAAAGTGAAGGTCCTATTCATCTATATGACAAGACACAATGTTTGAATATTTAAGGTATGCTTATGTAGGTTAGTTATATTAGGCAATGACTAATTTCATCCCAAAAATTAAATAAATTGTTCAAACCATTTATATTGCTTGTTATGAGATGGTCATTTGATCTAAAATCCAATATTAAAGAGAAAATGCCAGATGACCATCTAATATGGAAATTTAAATAGTTTAACAACTAAAGTGACTCCATATAAAAATATCATTAACATCATTAATGAAAATATATTATTTTATGTCTTAATACAATATTTACTTAATATCTTGACATCAATTTTATGGTTATTTAAATCCCTAGAGAATATCATCACCTCTAAGTCCAAATACACCTTGATAAGATTTATATTTAGAGCTAATAATACATTCCTTGAGTTTTCTCGCATCTATCATTATTTATTATCATACATTACTAATAGGCCTATGCTTATTTCTTTCATAGAACATTTCCATAAAGAGGGTTCTTCTTGTAATTGTGGATATCACATTTATAATACATTTTCTTAGAATCAATAAAATGTTTTATGAATATGGTTACTTTATAAATATATTTCTAATATTTCTTACTTGTCCATGTGATAGCCTCATAAGTCTTTTTTGATGTAGTTCTTTTATATTCCTACGTATGACCTAGTTTGACTAGTGTAACTATTGGAACACAATGATCTACTAAGAGGGGGTGAATCAGTAGATACTAAAAAGTTTGACCTTCAAAACCTTTGTACATATTACTTCCTTAACCACTTAATGTGTAGATACTAACATGCAAAAACATAAATATGCATACACACAAAAGCATCACATAACACCATATGTACATGGAAAACCTAAGATGGGAAAAACCACAGTGAAAAAAGGCTACTTGAGGCTATTGCTCAAATCTAGTATCACAAATGAAATCTCTATTACAATGTTTAGGGCTACAACCCAAGGATGCTCCAACAAACTGATTTAGGAGCTACAACTCCAAGGAAGCAACAACTCCCTATTTTAGAAGCTACAACTTCAAGGATGCCATAACACCTTGTTTTAGGAGCTACAACTCCAAGGACGCAACAACACCCTAATCTGAGCTACAACTTAGTACAATGAGGCTACAACCTCTATAGGATTACAAACTCAAATTTGCATAAAAGAGGTTCTACAAAACCTGATAATGCAACATTACAATCAATACTTTGTTGCACACACTGCAACTCACTTTTAGTTGTTGAAGTGACACTCTCAACAACACACACACTCTGCACCTCTTTACTCTTTTCTACACTGCACTCTTCTCTGCACATAGAACAATCACTATTCTATCTTGTTGCACTATACACTCTCTTCACCATGAATGAAACACGTAGAGGATGTTCTGTATTACAGTCTAGGACTTTGTGCAAATGCATTCACTGTCTGTTGCACTTCTCTTCTTTCCCTTTCTATAGTGTCTCATCCATCTACTCTCACCTGAATGCAAAACCTAGATAATAATCTGTGTTTTGTTTAGGTTACACACATATAGATACATTTTTTCTCTACACATGTAGCACTTTCTCTCAAGCACACACATTTCTTGCAGATCCAACCTTTTGAAAATATCAAATTGTCTTCTTTCTCTACCAACCTACAATCTCTACCTCGAGATTCTCTCCACCATCCAGATCATCTCCAACTTACTATTAGGGATTTCTTCACATACTAACTTCACCAACAAGCTTCCTTTACCTCAAGCCACACACACACCACTATCCTACTCATTATTAAGATATCTGATAGGGATTACCAGATATCACCATATCTTACATCGGGTCACCTAGCATTTAATTCTGTTACAGAGAATTTTCCTTCATTCATTCTCTATCAAACCCTAGAATCAGATATGCATTCAATGCATTCTCCTATTCATTCAATCCGATTCTATCTTCAAATATTTTGCAAACTATGTCACTGCTTAATAGATCAATTCTTCACCGACATTGGTCATAGGTGCAATTGGACCAATTAATTCTTTCTCCTGTGTCAGTTTTCAGTCAAAAATCCTTGTTCACACTATCGAGCCATTTAAAATTTCTATCTTTGAATTTAGGTCGTCGATCTTCTCTCTCGCGCCATGATCCTACAATCTATGTTCATTGTCATGCCTTTTAACCCAGATCATTGGATAAGCGGTTGTTCAAATCACCATTGTTGATCTTATGACTAATCACCTATCACCATGTCGCTTTATGACCATTGAAGACACAATACCATATTAGGCTGAGACTCATTAGAGTCCTACCGTTAGAATCCATTCACTCTAACACCGCATAGGCTCACATGCCATCTATCCTCCATGTCATAGCCACCTAATTCGCAACACCGATGTGAATTAGCTTATTGAACAATCACACTTCACCACTTGTCTTCCTTTGTCACAATCCACCATCAGGTAAGTGCAACAATCTGTGACACTATTTAGGTGCCAAATAGGAAAAATTAAAAAAAAAGGGCCGAAATTGGCCATTTGGCATGCGCCAAATGGAAAAGTTGAAAAAAAGAAAAAAACACATTTGAAACCCTCATTTCACTTCAACCCGCAGCTTGGCTTGGAGGATTTGAGGTCTGCAACTCACGCTCACCAAATATCATCCATTATTTGCATCCTTAGCTTGCTATTTTTCACGAGGATGCCACCAACATGTCATAGATGTCGAAGATTGCTAAGAGGTATCTATTTTTATTCTATTCATTTCAAATTTGATTTAGAATGCAGATTGAAATAGGTTTTTATAATAAAATTTTGTTCTAATTCTTAGGGAATGAATCTCCACCTCTAAACATTGAGAATTCACAGTCACCCCCTTAGGAAGAGCCTCCTATTCAAGAACAACTTGAAACCCCTCCATTAATTCATAGGAATCCTCATGGAACACAAGAAAATATTCTAAATCAAATTGAAAAAAATAAAAGAGACATTGAACAATTAATTGGAAGATTAACTGAGCATGTCGAAACCCACCCTTATAGGAGAGGGATTGTTGAATCATTGAAGTCAATTATATCTCATGTAGGAGAAATGAGCGAGAAAACAATTTTTTGGCCAAATAAGAGGCATGAGATGAGACAATATTATGCTAGTGGTTTGTCATATGCAAATGTTAAAAAACAAAAAAATAGCAAAGTCGACTTGTGTGCCCTATTTACAGACCCGAAAACCAATGCACCTTTGTCTCATACATGCAGGAGGTTCCCCATCCATTGGTGCCACCATGAGTTAATTAAAAATAAATTTTGGGAGCGATGGTGGACGGTATTTGACCACCCTCCATGCAATAACCATGAGGTACCACAATACTTTTTGAGGAAACTCTATTGTGAGTTTATCCTCAATCAAATGCCAAATTATTTGACATCTTAGACTTTTAGGGTAGAGGTGGGGGCTCATACATGATAGACCTGCTGCACGACGTAATCCATAGTTGGCACCGAGACCCTTGGCCAGACCCATGGTGGAGCATTTCACTGTTCCTTCCATTATTAAGGATAGTGTAGAGGTGGACACGTTGGAGTTGATTGGTTCACTCACCCAGACCATTTTATGGTGTGTGAGGCCCCTAGTAGAGCCTGGTGTGGAGGAGACATGTAGGCCTCAAGCTCCACCCAACCATTGTGGCGCTTATGGTGTAGTTTGCATGTACGATTATTAGAGTGCTTGGGATGTAGCTACACAACCTACATCAGTTGTAGAGGTAATGCCTTTCACAGATGATTTGTTGAATGATACATTCGGCATTGACACTCAGGTAAAATTCAGCAAGTTCATTTAATGTTGTTTATTAAATTATATTTTGAAATTTAAGAATAAGTAAATTAGTACAATTTCGATATGATGAAATTTCAAGGTTGGAGTGTTAATGAGACATGCCCCATTCCTATAGAACCTTATTCATTCTCGACGTTGAGTCCACATGTATGCAACTAGTATTTAAGATATTATTATTGCATTTGAACAATTGAATGTTATATTTGAATGTTTGTCTCATAACATGCTTTGGATTTCAAATAGTTTCCTGATGAACCTTCAACCTCCACACCTCGCAATTCATTTCCTCAAACAACTTACACTTAGGTAGCCTTTATTCAATAATGGTGTTGTAAAACAATGTAAGCTAGTTTTCATAATTTTGCATATACAAATCTAAAAACTTGATGAGAAACACAAACATTGCATTTGTATTCCTTGATCATGTCACATTATCTTCTCCTAATTCACTTTTTGTTCCTTTATTCCTTCCTAATCCCATCCCATTAACATTTAATAGTTCACCTTACCATTTACTCTTTCATTTACCATTTGTAGATGTTGACATCAAACAACCCTGGTGATGTTGGTGGCACGATGGAGCACAGAGTTGCTGCAACAATAGCCTATTTTGATCCATTGAGAGAGGTATGCAACAAATTAATCGATTTGACATTATATTTGCTTTTTTATGGTCTATTATAGAAAATTTTCATGATACTTTTGTGTAGCTTAATTTCTATCTTGATGATTGCTACAGGTGGTTTTCAATCCAGATTGTGGACGTGGTAATGATGTAAATGTGAATGATGACTATTTGTATGCGGTAAGTGATTATATTTTGTTATATGTCATTCCACAATTCAATTTTACATTTTATTGTATCAATTGAAGGTCCATAGTGAAGAGAGAAGGACTAGCGAGTGTGTTCAAAAGACCAGAGAACCAACAGTCACTCCATCCAACTGAATTTCGAAGGCAGCACAGGATCTATTTCCTTCCCCTATAGGGGAATGGATGTATTAGGGTGATTTGTTGTATGCCTATGTGGCATTTGGAACATATATTTTATACTATCGATATATACGTGAAATTTTATGTCCATAATATGGCTCCTTTGTATTAAGCCTGTATAGATTTTTTGGATATATTGTATATACTTTCATCAATATATATCATTGTATAGCCTTACGAATTTTTGATTAAAAAAATCTTATTTTTCTACTGCCATTCTTGAATGATGTTATCATGCGTATTGTGTAAATCGTATGCTTGAATGTTTTAGGCATGGATTTTGTTTACATCTAATGCTTAATTAATTATTGTCGATTGCTCAATAAGCTCCATTCCTGGTGGTTTGTATCCTTTGGAATGCTTTAATTACTTGTGCCTCACTTATTCGCATGTATGCTTCACTTATTCACACGTATACTTCACGTATATTGCGTGTATTCATGTGTATGCTTCATGCTTCCAATGCATAGCAACAAAAATCTTTTGGGGAAAATTTGACAAACCAAAAGTATAAGAGTTTTTTAAAAAGTAGAGAAAAAATTATATTTAAAAAAAACATAAAAAATTGTAGAACAAAAGATAAAATCTATTTATTTTGAAATTGAAAGGTATTTCCATAGCATATAGAGATATAGAGAGCAAATAAAATAAATATTTTAACTAATGAATTGTAAAAAATATTTTTTTGTAGTTTATATTCAAATCGTTGATTACATCTTATTGCACATCTTTCAAAGTCAAAGCATTACTTCACATTGCATAACTAATAACTAGATGATGATAGATGACAAAATTTCAATTACAATATAGTTTTTACAAAGTCAACCTAAGCAGTTATGGAATTACTTCACATTGCTTAACTAATAAGTAGGAGCAGCTGCCATTTGCATTTTCTTATCATGGCATTCTATGAGGCCAGATTTCTTTGACGTATTTTATCAAATAGTTCACTGCCTTGTCTATGTTACCACATTTTCCATACATGTCTACCAAAGTATTTTGTCAAACAGTTCACTGCCTTGTTGCTATGGCTAAAAGTATAAAACAAGTGCTTTTGAACAAGCTATGGATGCTTGGAAAAAATCTATCAAAAGCATAATAGCAAGCAATACTATAGACAAGGCAATGAACTGCTTGAAAAAAATTCCTGAAAGAAATGTAGTCTCATGGTGATGGAATTCCATGACATGCAAATTGATATGGATTTTCATGCCATTCCATCACCATGAGACCACGTTTCTTTGAGGCATTTTTTCAAACAATTCATTTCCTTGTCTATGCTACCACATTTTTTATACATGTTTACCAAAGCATTTTATCAAACAGTTCACTGCCTTGCTACTATGGCTAAAAGCCTAAAATAGGTGCTTCCAAACAAGCTATGGATGCTTGGAAAAAATATATCAAATCATAATAAGAAGCAATAGCATAGACAAGGCAGTGAACTATTCAAAAAAATGCCCCAAAGAAGTGTGGTCTCAATGTGCCTGTCATGGCATTCCATCACCAAGAGAACACATTTCTTTGAGGATTTTTTTTCAAACAGTTCACTGCCTTGTCTATGCTACCACATTTTTCATACATTTCTACCAAAGCATTTTATCAATCAATTCATTGCCTTGTTGCTATGGCTAAAAGTCTAAAATAGGTGCTTTCAAACAAGCTATATGGATGCTTGGAAAAAATACATCAAAGCGTAATAGTAAGCAATAACATAGACAAGGTAGCGAACTATTTGAAAAAATTCCTCAGAGAAATGTGGTCTCATGGTGATGGAATGCCATGACAAGAAAATTCCTTGGATTGTCATGGAATTCCATCACCACGAGACCACATTTCTTTGAGGCATTTTTTCAAGTAGTTTACTACCTTGTCTATGCTACCACATTTTTCATACATGTCTACCAAAGCATTTTATCAAATAGTTCATTGTCTTGCTACTATGACTAAGAGCCTACAAAAAATGCTTTCAGACAAGTGATGGATGCTTGGAAAAAATCTATGAAAGCATAATAGTAAGCAAAAGCATAGACAAGGTAGTGAACTGGTAGTATACGATGGATGCTCCCATGTTTTACAAATGAGGGGTGAGCTCATGTATTTATAGGCTCCTCAAATACAATTCAATGGCCAAGATTGATTTTGAATAAACGACTGAGATTACAAAGTAAAACCCTAATTAGGGTTTTCCACAACTAACTACCTCTTGACCAATGAGAAAATTACATTTGGGGACACTTGTCCTTTTGCTAAATATAAACCAACAATAAAAATTTGTTGCATTATGGAGTGTTAGGTTCATTGAACCTAGACATGTTGGCTTGGAACAATTTGATTGGTTGGAAGATGACGAGGCACCACCTCAACATGTTGGATGTCCCCCTTGATCACTTTGTTCTTTTCCATGTTCTTGCCTTAGAATATCTTTCTTTGCCAATGAATGTGTCCTTTGTGCTTGCATTTGAGGTTTGGAAGTCTCCCCTTGGAGCAGATGTCTAGACTTAAAGTTATTAAACTTTTCTTTCTTGATTTCTTTGAAATTCCTTCAAGTGCCTTGAATTTGGAGAACTCCCTGTGCTTTCGCCACAATGGAGGAAATTGGATCTTTCTCTGCGAAGTATTTCCCGTACTTAGCCAAATTTTGGCTATTCAATTTCATTTTGTAACACCTTCATGTGGACCATTCAACACTTAGCCAAATTTTGGCCATCTCTATGCTCGAATGAACTTTTCCCATGGATTTGCCTTCAATTTTGATTTTGGCTTGTGCTAAGTAGGGAAGACTCCATTCTTGGACAAGGATTTTGTTCATTTCCTTTTTAATTTTCCTCTTTATTCCTCTTCATTGTTCCTATTTTATTTCCAACACCTAGTCAAAATTTGATTCTTTTGTTGTAGGAAAATTCCACACTTAGCCATTTTTTTGTTTCCTCTTGGAAAATTTCACCATGTTTGTTTCTAACCTTGGTGGACTTTGGCACATGTCATGCCATTTTTCTATTATTCTTGAGTGGACTTCCTCATTGGCAAGCAACTTTCCTTGCTAACTGGGCAGACTTCATGATCAACAGGCCATTCTTGGGTAGACTTTGGACTTGGCAAGACATCTTCATTTTAGCCTTGGAAAACTTCATGATTGGTTGGCCATGTTGGGCAGAGTTGCTCATCGCTTAGGGAATTTCCTTGACACTTAACCAAAATTTGAAATTTTATTCTCCAAGGTATCAACACTTAGCCAATTTTTTGAGTTTTTCTCCCAAAGGTATCAATACTTAGCCAATTTTTGAGTTTTCTTTCCTCCTCTTAGCTAGGCGGACTCTACTTGTGCTTTTCCAAGGTTGGGTGGACTTTACTTGTGTCTTGCCACTTCTTGGTGGACTTGGCTTCATTCTTGACATCCTCACTTCAACCTTGGGCGGACTTCTTCTTGTGCATGCCATTGTGCAAGGAAGACTTCATCAAGTGATTGAAATTTTCTTTCTTGGCCTAAGGTGGACTTCAAGATATGTTTTTCATCTCCTATTTTCAGCTTGGGGAGGAATTTAAGTTGTCTTTTCCATGTATGCTTTGAGCTGGGTCGACTTTACGTTGTCTTTGCCATGTATGCTTTGAGTTGGGCAGACTTTACCTTTGTCTTGGACAAGCATTATTCAAGCCAAGGGTGGAATTGATAGTATTTTGGACATAAATTTTCTTTCCCAAGTAGAATTTGCATCATCTTGGACATATTCCTTGACCATGGGCATGGCGGACTTTGCTTGTGCCTTGCCAAGATTGGGCAGACTTTCTCTTGACTTAGACATGCTTATTTTCCTTCCAATAAAAAACCGAGAGAGGTTATTGTAGAGGGGAACAACATGATCCCATAGGTTTAGATGAGAAATTTCTAAGTATGACGGTGTCTGAGTAACGACATGTTGAAGTTTGCAGCCATTTTGTACTTCAGACTCTTAAGGGATTCAATCGGTTGAACCTAGCTCAGAGTGATTCAGTGCATTTGAGTGCGAAAGAGGACCATGCATACCGTAAACATACCCACTCGGATGTGTTGGAACAGTTAGTTTGGTAACATGAGTTAAAGAATGAAAATTGTACCACTTTGCAACTTTGCACTACTTGCATTTGACAACTTTTTCACCAAGCAAAATATCACCACCACAGGAAAATGCCTTCGAGTTAGCGAAAATAGAGAGAGGTTATTGTAGAGGGGCACAAAATGATTCCATAGGCTTAGCCACAAATTTTCTAAGTGTCATGGTGTTTGAGTAATGACATGTTGAAGTTTGCAGCCATTTTGCACTTTAGACTCTTAAGGGATTCGACCAGTTGAACATAGCTTGGAGCGATTCGACGCATTTGGGTGTGAAAGAGGACCATGCCTAGCATAAACGTACCCACTCAGACGTGTTAGAATAGTTATTTTGGTCACACGAGTTATAGAACGAAAGTTGCACCACTTAGCAACTTTGCACTACTTGCATTTGACAACTTTTTCCCCAAGCGAAATCTTGCCACCACAAGAAAATGCCTCTGAGATAGTGAAAATTGAGAGAGGTTATTGTAGAGGGGCATAACATGATCCGATAGGCTCAGGTGATAAGTTTCTAAGTGTCATGATGTTTGAGTAATATCATGTTGAAGTTTGCAGCCATTTTGCACTTCAGACTCTTAAAGGATTTAGCTAGTTGAACGTAGCTCGAAGTGATTTAGTGCATTTGGGTGAGAAAGAGGACCATGCCTACCGTAAAATATACCCAAAAAGATGTTTTGGAATAGTTAGTTTGGTCACACAAGTTGCAAAACAAAAGTTGCACCACTTTGCAACTTTGCACTACTTGCATTTGACAACTTTTTTCCCAAGCGAAATCTCGCCACCACAGGAAAAAGCCTCTGAGATAGTGAAAATAGAGAGAGGTTATTGTAGAGAGGCACAACACAATCCCATAGGATTAGACGAGAAGTTTCTAAGCATCACGGTGTCTGAGTAACGAAATACTAAAGTTTGCAACCATTTTGCACTTTAGACTCTTAAGGGATTCAACTAGTTGAACGTAGCTCAGAGCGATTCAATGTGTTTGGGTGTGAAAGAGGACCATGCCTAGCATAAACATACCCACTCAAATGTGTTGGAATAGTTAGTTTGGTCACACGAGTTGCAGAATGAAAGTTGCACCACTTTACAACATTGCACTACTTGCATTTGACAACTTTTTCCCCAAGTGAAATCTCGCCACCACAGGAAAATGCCTTCGAGATAACGAAAACCGAGAGAGGTTATTGTAGAGGGGCACAACATGATCCCATAGAATTAGATGAGAAGTTTCTAAGTGTCATGATGTCTCAGTAATGTCATGTTGAAGTTTGCAACCATTTTGCACTTCAAACTCTTAAGGGATTCACTGGTTGAACGTAGCTCAGAGTGATTTAGTGTGTTTGGGTGCAAAAGAGGACCATTCCTACTATAAAAGTACCCAATCGGATGCGTTGGAACAATTATTTTGGTCACACGAGTTGCAGAACAAAAGTTGCACCACTTTGCAACTTTGCATTACTTGCATTTGACAACTTTTTCCCCAAGAAAAAACTTGCCACCACAGGAAAAATCCCCTAAGATAGCGAAAAATGAGAGAGGTTATTGTAGAGGGGCACAACATGATCCCATAGGATCAAACGAGAAGTTTCTAAGTATCATGGTGTCTGAGTAACATCATGTTGAAGTTTGCAGCCATTTTTCACTTCACACTCGTAAGGGATTCAGCCGATTGAACGTAGCTCAGAGCGATTCGACACGTGTGGGTGCAAAAGAGGACCATTCCTAAGGTAAACGTACCCACTCAGATGTGTTTGAATGGTTATTTTGGTCACACGAGTTGTAGAACGAAAGTTACACTACATTGCAACTTTGCACTACTTGCATTTGACAACTTTTTCCCCAAGCGAAATCTCACCACCACAGGAAAATGACTCTAAGATAGCAAAAACTGAGAGAGTTTATTGTAGAGGGTCTCAACATGATCCCATCAACTCAGATGAGAATTTTCTAAGCATCACGATGTCCGTGTAATGTCATGCTGAAGTTTGCAGCCATTTTGCACTTCAGACTCTTAATGGATTCAACTGGTTGAACGTAGCTTGGAGCGATTTGGTGCATTTGGGTGCCAAAGAGGACCATGCCTAAACATGACTAAATAACTTCCAATTTCTTTCCCCATGAACTACAACAAGATAACTCTTCAATTTCCATCATTTGACAATAAGTTGCAATTTTGACAACTTTTACACAATTTTGCAATTTTTGCAATATTTTACAACTTAGACCTTCCAACCACCTAAAAATCTATAAAAGGACACCTAATAACACTAATTTTTTTTTGCATACCTTCTATCACATCAAACTCCACCTAATAACACTAAAACAACTAGGTTCTAACCTTCTTCCAAACTATTGCTTTAATCTGCTACTTCAAGCTATGCCTCCTAGGCCTAATGCTTTTTCCACAGGGGCAACATGGAAATTTCCACCAAATGTCTTTTCCACCCATTGTATTCTAGTGTAACTTGGTGGAATGGAATAATTAGGTGTAGGGGGAATGTGTGCATGATTTCATGAGCAGAGGTGGCCATTTGGGGGTTTGGGCGTGATGCCTAGTTGTCAAGAATGTGTGTTTTGAGTGAAATTTGGAGGTTAAGAGTAGGTAGTGATGGAAAAAATTTGGGCATAAATTTGTAAGAGTTAATTAAGCAAGGGAAGAAATATTTGAAGGTGTTGGAGGCATTGAAACAATGAGGAGAGGTCTGAAGGTGAGGTTTTCAATAAACCCCCCTTTAAACTTGTCAAAAGTGAGGTTTTGAGTTTTGGAGTGTTGGTGAGTGTTTCATTGGAAGATGATTGTTGATTTAGTGCTTATGTACCCTGGTCATGACTGTCCAATGGTGTTTTGTGTCTGAAAGGAAGATTAAAGGGTATTTGGTTTGTTGAGAGTTTGCCACCTTGTCTGCATCACTTTGGCATGTTTATTAACATAAAACTATGATATTTTTTGAATTTCAATATGTAATGATAATGCAATATGAAATATGTAGTGTGAGACAATGAAATTTGTGTATTTAAACTTTAAAGTTAAAATGTTAAATTTTACCATTGTTCTTGTCTTCAAAGTTGTTTAAACTATATAATTTAACCATAATATAACTAAACAATATATGATATAATTTAACCATTATTCATTATTTTTGATTGTCAACTATATAATATAACCATTATGTTTTATGATATTGTACATTGATATTTAACCATTGCTCAAGATTAAATTTTTGAATAGTTTAAACATGCACATGACGAACAAATTATTTCGATTCTCAACTTCTATATATCAAATTATCCAATAATCAATTGTATGTCCATATACAAAAATGGCATCAACGCCAACTCAAAAAAAGTTTTACAAAATGTGGCATATGCCATCTTGATATCTATTCAAAATATACATGCCAAAATGTCTACCTCATCCTAAACTACTGGTGGATCATCAAAATGGAGCCTCTTTGAAGCACTCTTTGGCTCTGAAGGTAACTACACAAGAAAAATTCAAACCACAATTGAGATTAGTTATATTATATAATTTAAAATCGAATAATTAACATCAAAATCAATATACATTGAATTATAATTGAACTCTAAAATTGAAATCTTGATTACCTCATATAT
>VDFB02215393.1:42181-64947 GCA_007258455.2 Sequoia sempervirens
CTCTCTCTCTCCCTCAACTCTACACTCTCTACCCTTAAATTGTAAACCGTAATCCCTAGAGATGAAGAGAGAGAGAGGGGGAGAGACATAGAGATGGAGAGAGAGAGATTGAGGGGGGGTAGGAGGGAGAGGGAGAGAGGGTGGGGGGAGACACCTAAGAGAGGTGAGAGAGGGGCTGGGAGGGAGAGACCTAAGAGAGTAGGAGAGAGAGGGAGTGGGAGATAGAGGGATGGGAGAGATACAAGGAGTGAGAGAGAGAGACTTGAGAGAGGGAGGTGGGAGGAGAGGGAGTGGGAGGATAGAGGGATGGGAGAGATAAGAGAGAGAGGGGTGGGGAAGATACTGAGAGAGAGTGGGAGGGGTTGGAGGAGATGTGAGAGGATAGAGTGGGTGAGTTAGAGACAAGAGAGACACGGTAGGGAGAGGGTAGGAGGGAGACGAGAGAGAGAGAGAGAGGAGGAGAAGAGGTGGGAGGAGAGACTTGAGAGAGGGGAGAAGTGGGAGATAGATGAGGCGTGAGAGAGGAGGAGAGGTGGTGGGATGGAGATGCCAGAGAGAGGGAGGGGTGAAGAGGAGATAGAGGGAGTGAGAGAGGAGGGAGTAGAGAGAGATAGAGGGAGTGGTGTGAAGGGAGAGAGGTGGGAGGAAGACGACAAAGAGAGAGGGAGGAGGGATGGGACAAAGATACTTGAGAGAGAGAGAGAGGGAGAGGGGTGGGAGGAGAGGAGACAGTGGGAGAGATGAATGGTGGGAGAGAGAGAGAGGAGAGAGGGTGGGAGGAGAAACCTAAGAGGAGAGGAGGGGAGAGGGTGGGAAGAGACACTTGAGAGAGAGGGAGACAAAGTGGGAGAGAGGGGGTGGAGGGAGTTGGAGATGGGATGGGAGAGATACAAGGAGTGAGAGAGAGAGTACTCGAGGATAGAGGATGGGAGAGAGATAGAGAGAGAGGGGCGGTGGAGATACCTAAGAGAGGAGAGAGAGAGGAGAGATGGGGGAGTAGAGAGAGGTGTGGGAGAGAGATAGAGGGTGTGTGAGAGACAAGAGACCTGTGGCAGGAGGAGGGGCTTGGGAGAGAGGGGAGGAGGCAGAGGTGGGAGGAGAGACTTGAGAGAGAGGAGAGGAGAGAGAGTGGGAGAGATAGAGGTCATGAGAGAGGGACTTGAGAGAGAGAGGGAGAGGTGGTGGGAGGGATATACTTGAGAGAGAGGAGAGGAGGAGGAGAGATGGGGGTGAGGAGAGGGAGGAGTGTTGTGAGAAGGAGATGAGGTGAGGTGCTGACAAAGAGAGAGAGAGGGAGAGGGGATAGGACAAAGATACTTGAGAGAGAGAGAGAGAGAGACAAAGTGGGAGAGAGATAGAGGGAGTGAGAGAGAGAGGGAGAGGGAGAGAGACAAAGTGGGAGAGAGAGAGAGGGAGTGAGAGAGAGAGGGAGAGATAGGAGGTGGGAGGGAGGAATGGGAGAGAGAGATGAGAGGGAGTGGGTGAGAGACCTAAGGAGGGAGAGGGGTGGGAGGAGAGACAAAGAGAGAGAGAGAGAGAGAGAGAGAGAGAGAGAGAGAGTGGGGTGAGAGACCTAAGAGAGGGAGAGGGGGTAGGAGGGAGAGACAAAGAGAGAGAGAGAGAAAGAGAGAAAGATAATGACCTAAGAGAGGGAGATGGAGTGAGAGAGACAAAAAGACCAAAGGGGGAGAGAGAGAGGGAGAGTGAGAAAGGGGGTTGGAGTGTGATAGATTTATTTAGGTACCTAGGTGGGAGGGAAAGAGACCTGAGAGAGGGGATTGGACTAAGAGAGAGTAGTCTAGGTTGCATGGGAGGGAGTGAGACCTGAGAGAGAGACTTCAAAGGGATAAAGAGTTTTCTAGTTAGGGTAACGAGTTAAAGAGCGTATGAAAGGTAAAACCTCAACTATCCATCTACGATCATAAAATGTGCACTCTAATTATTATCAAAGTTGTCGACCAAAGAGGGGAAATTCAGGTTTTGTTCAAAGCAAGTCATTTGGCGAGCACCAATTTTGGCTCTCGCCAAATGACACATCACATTTGGGGCTCGCCAAATGACCTGCTTTGGACATGTTAATTGACAGGATTTGCCAAATTTCCTCATATTTTCATTTGTGCTCCCCATCTCATTTGCACATCTTTCAATGAAAGTTTAAAAAAATCGTGATAGCGTTAACCTCTCTCTGATCTATCTAAAATTATTTTTTCATTTTGATTTAGTTAAGGTTTCGATCCATGGCTTCTATTGTAAATGCCTTCATTTTTTGGTCAAAAAGCAACATATGCTAGTTTTAGGATAAATTTTTACTCGTTCATCGAAACGTGAAACAAATTACATTTTTTGAAACTAGACTCCATTCTACACATGATGAAAAAAAATCAATTTTCAATTAGTTTTCAAAAAATTTAGGGGGGAGCATGCTCAAATTTTAGCTTTTCAGGATGTGTCCACTTTGAAAATTCATAAAATATTATATATTCATTAAAAAAATTATCCAAAAGAACAAGGATAAACTACATGGTGTTAGCTAATTTCTCATCATTGGGATTTTTGAAATTCTAAAAAAAAGTTAATCAAAAGGGGGGAGCCCTTAGGCACTATACTATTTTTTTGATAAAAAAATGACCTATTTTGGGCCACCCCTTTTTGAGACCCTTAATCTTTATTAATTTAAAAAAAAATTAGTAGTTTAGAAACTAGACACGGAGCACTTCAACTTTTGTTCTTGTTGCATCTTGAAATTTTGAGCGTAACTATCTTCACTTTCTTGTACAAATCAAATTTTGCTGATTTTAGAAAAAAGTGGCATCTTAAGAGCCAAAATTGTGTCATAGATCCATGCACTTACCCCATCTTCACCAACCTATCGGGTCCCACTTAGCTTTTCTCCTTATCACTCCATCAAAGAGACAACTTCCAAACTTCTACCGATACACCAATGTCACACTGATGAGATAGCCATTGGGATATTAAAGAGACATTAACTCAACTCTCATCAATATGGCGTTGTCACACCGATACCATTTGCTGCTATAGAAAAGTGGTCTCCATGCCATGGTGTCACCACATGTCACCATCCACTATCACTTTTTTCCACATGTCATCATTTCATTCTCTTTCTAACTATTCCATTGACACACTCCATCCTTACCTTACTGGGTCCCATAGCATCACACTCTCCTATCACCCTATCGAAGAGACCTTCTTCCAAGTCCTAGCGATACTATATTGTCTCACCGATGGGTAGGTCATCGATGTATCAAAGAGTCCTATCGATGATAGTATGTCACTTCGATGAAAAAAACAACACCCAATACATTATTCGAATGTGGGGTCCACCATTCTAGCTCACTACCAAGTAATTCACAAAAAGGATGTGAATTGCACGATCATCCAATCAATAATCACCATATGCTTATAAACGTCACCATCTGTCCTTATCAACCTATCGGATCGGGTCCCATTGCCACGTCATCCTTACCTTAACGAGTCCTACAGTCGACATTACATTCTCCCATTGCTTTGTCGAAGAGACATGCTTCAAAGTCTTGTCGATACATTGATGAAGACCCTTGATGAAGACCCTTGATGACATCACCTATCCAACTCATTGCCATGTCACTGCATCGTAATCCACAACAAGGATGTGGATTACCATTTATTCAATCCTGTCATGCCACGTTTTTGCATCACCATCAATGTCATCCACATCATTATGGTTGGGTCCTTCTCGCCTTCTGAGTACCTTCATTATTGCTAGGTCCCACTTAAAGCTTCATCTGGTATCATCGTGTGCTACCTTCATAGGTCCCACATTCATCAACGGTCATCATGGCTGGGTCCCACTCATAACACTTCCTCCTTATCCCTCCATTGCTAAGTCGCTAAAAACCCAAACCTCATATCCTCTTGTCAGAGGTTACAAAGTTTTGAAAACCTGCGACTCGCCAACAACAAAAAGAAATCGCTAAGTTGCTAAAAACCCCAACCTTAGAACCTCTTGTCAGAGGTTACGAAGTTCTAAAAACTCGTGACTCACCGATAACAAAGAGAACCTCAAAGTTGCTAATTCGGGAGGTTATGAAACTCTAGAACCCCACGACACAAGTTAGAAAAACTTGGAATCCAGTGACTTAAGTTATTACTTAAGCTTCCTGCAACCGCTAAATGCAAGTCACCAACAAAATAGAAACCTGTTTGATCATCGTGACTGTAATAACCATAGGGTTTAAGAGATAAACCCTAAAACACCTGAAGGCGAATATAATTCATTTTTGGGCATATCCTTCACTTTATGGACTTGCCGATCACATCATTGGAATGCTCTCGAAAAACCCATATTGAATTTGCATCTTGTTTCCTCTTCTGTTGTATGGAAACCTCTCTGAAACTTCATGAGAACATTTGCAATAGATTGATCAACTTTATAATATTTGCATGATATGCACTTTAGCATCATCACCCTACCACACACTTCCAGAACCAGATTCACTACTCTCACATTCATCCTCTGAGTTTCATAGCATTTAGGCAACCCATTGATCTATCATCATGCCAACATCTCACTTGCATGATCGGTTCCACACTCCTTTTGCATCAAAGACATTTTTGACATCAATGATAGCATCGTAGCATATGCATTCACCAACAACCTATACCAATGCTCCCATATTTGCTACAAACCTTATCTCTCTTTGAAATCAATGACACTTTCCATTAATGTCATCATCCTCACTTGCATGAGCAACTCCATTTCATCTCTGATCCTCTTTCATCATGTCAACAATCTGCCTTGCATGATTTTCCCTTTTGACATCAATGACAACTATATGCCAACATTCTTGTCTCAAATTTGCAAAGGAATGGGTTGTAAAAAACATAATGGGATTTCTATATAAAGCAAAAGGACCATCAAATTCTTTAATTAGTACTCAATTTGCTTGGCCAATGTACAAAGGTTAACAACATGCCAAGTACAAATCCAAATGTTTATGCAACTAAGACTAATACAAAAGTAGGAACTAAGATTGAGATTGAGCCTTGATTCTCCTTATGCAATTTCTTTTATCGATGTTGACAAATGACCTAGAAATATGTCCTTAAATTCATGCTCCTAGACACATAACTTGAGACTTTGGCATGTAGATTGAAAAGATAATAGTCACAATCTAGGAAAGTTAACCTTGGGATTTAAAAAATAAATTTGAAATAGACAAACCCAATCACATAATTGCCCAATCTGAGGGATAAAACTACCAATGTGGTACAATCAAGAATGGTATAACTATTATAGAATTGAACTAGTGTTGGCTAAGGTGTTGTAATGAACCACATAAATATTAATGCACCCATTATTTCTATAATGCTACCAACCATTTTTGCTTTCTTGAATTATTTGTATAAGTTATCTAAATATGAAGATCCTATTTGTATGATATATGTTCTATTTTTTGGTATCATGTTTGAGTTAGTGCATCATTCTTAAATACATGACCTCATTTAACTCTTTCTTCCTTCTATGCATATTTTGCCTTGTGGCTTTGAGCATAATCGCTAGGAGAGATCATACCTAGGCACATATTTTTTGTGCTATACTATGCTATATTCAAGAAACATGAATATTCATTTGTTCTTATACATAGTCCATCATAAACTCAAATATATGTCAGCAAAAAGCATGGACGGTAGTTCAAAATTTCACAAAAAAATATCAAATTTGAATCATATATAAAATACAAAAGGATGGAAAGTCCTTAGGATTTTAGAATGTGAGAGGTACACCAATATAGACTTGAGCCAAATATAACAAGGAAACATTTATCACACTTTGTAATACATGCATATCAATCTAAGATGGATTTATGGTTCCATGGGAGAAATTTTTAGGCAAGATGGGAAAATGGGCCTCAAGTTTACTTTTTATGTTTTTGGATCCCACATATAATAAGTATATGTCCTTGATGGAATCAATTTACCTTCAAGTGTTCAAAATTAATTCATATTTTTGAATATCTAAAACCATGCTAGAACAACTTTGACATTAAAATCATATCTTTAATAATATTTCATTTGTAATCATAGATGATATTTTTTATGTTAAAGAGAATCATCACCTCTAATAATAAGAGATGTCATATATTTTTATTTCCATGCATATAAGATATTATCATATGCAAAGGCTCCAATTCCAAGTAATTATCCTAAATATAAAATAATTCGATAGAAAACTTTGAGGTGTTTACATGGTTAAGTAATTAATAACATTTGATATTAGTTATAAAGTAAGAACCATCCTTTTTGTTTCTTGGTAAGGATGGTGCAACAACGGAGGTTGCTACGCAGGAATGGGTGCAACATAATGGTTTTGAATGCTAAGGATGATGTAGGCTAAGATGGTGAGGATGGGGACGTAGATGTTGTGGTGCTAGTAGTGCTGCTTCATCATGGTCTCTGAATGGTGGGTGGGGGGCAGTTTGGGGTCACTGCAGTGCTTGGCCTTTGTGCCTTTTGGCTGTGTGATGCTTGAGGATGGTTTGCCATGGGTGGCTTGCCTGGCCTGTAGCTTGTCTTTGGTTGATGGAGCTTGTGATGGTTGTTTGCTTCCATCTTTGTTTTTTCTGGATCTTTTTGAAGTCTCCCCTGCCTGTTGCTTTTGTTGCTAGCCCCTTTGTGGTTGGGCCTCATTATGTGGTGTGGGTGGGGGGATCTTCTTTCTGTTGTAGGGGCTTGTTTTTTTGGGCCTTGTTCTCTTTGGCTACTACTTCTGGTGGGACAAGAGTTCCCCTGTGTTTTCTTTGCTTGTCTTTTGTCCCCTGCTTTGTTCTGATGTTATTTCATGGTGGGGAGTTTTTTCTATTTCTCTGTCCTTGGTTAGTTTTTGGCCTTGGCTTTCTATCAATTGGTTGGGGTTCTCCTCTTTCTTCTTTGTTGTCCTTGCTCTTGGGCTCTCTATGGGAGCTGTTGTGTGCCCCTCTTGGTTTCTATGCTTAGTTTTTTATGAGGGGCTTGGTCTATTTTTTTGGCACTATGGTTTGTGCTAGTGGTATCCTCAGCTGGATGATGGCTCTGTGTTTTCTAAAGGTGGAACTGCTCATTTTGTTGATGTTATTTTGAACACCCTTTGGTGGATGACGTTTTTATGGATGATGGGGTTGTCTTGTGGCCTGGTGAAGCCTTCTTGGCTTCTCTTTCCTTGGTTTTTAACTCTCAGTTTCTGTAGAGGGTTTTGTTCCCCATTTGGTGCTCTTAAGTTCATATTGCAGGTTGAGGGTATGTTATTTTTGATGACTAGGCTCCTTCAAATGACAATGCTTAAAGCTTAGAAGTTTCTTCACTCAAGATTGGATATGGAGTGCTCTTTTCCTTCTTTCGAGCTCCAGTTTGTTGCTAGGCCAAAGGATGTCTTGAATTTCCTTTTTGTGGGTGTAGTTGCTTTCTATCAGGTTCTTCAGTTGATGTCTTCTATGGAGGTGGAGGCTGCTCCTGTTGAGGTGGAGCTCTTTCTTATTGAGGTGGAAAGGGGTGTTGTGGACTGGGTGGGAAGCTCTATGTCTTGTGGAATTGGATCTCTCTTCATCCTCTCATATAGAGGGGTTTCCTCTCCTACTGAGGTGGAGGTTGGGTTTTTGTTTCTAGTTGATTGGTACATTGTGAGTTGGTTTGTTGCAGCTTGGTTGTTGTGTTGCTTGAATGTTTTATGCAGTTTCTTTTAGTTTCTATGGGTTTAAGGTCCTTGCCAAAACTTTATTGTAAAGGGTTTATGGTCCCTTCAAATCTTGTTATGGGGTCAAGGTCCCTGAAAAACCTGGTTAAGGGTTTAAGGTCCCTTCAAAAACCTTTGGGTGTGAGGTCCCAAATTTAGCTTATTTGTGGGTTCAAGGTCCCTATAAAATGTTTGTGCAACATGTGCTTTCTAGTTTTATTCTTAGTGTTGCAATTGTTGGGCTAATGATGGTATTCAAATTATCTTTGGTGCAACATGTTTCGCTTGGATAGGGTTTCCAGTCCCTTCAAAACTATACTCTAATGGGTTTTGGGTCCCATCAAAACCTGCTTTTCCTCATAAAAAAAATTTGATATTAGTTATTTTTTATAATCAAGAAGTAATTTTAATCCTATATGTCATGGACAAGAGAGATCCACTAGTATTTTATCTAAAAAATCTAATTTTCTTGGGTATAAAAGCACTTAACTATAATGGATGGTTGTCACCCTTATACACTACTTGGGTAGAAAACCTAGAAAGGATAGCTCGCCCATTGCTTAAATGTTTTATGGATCATTGCTATATAGAAAGATTAATTTTCCTTAAAAGAAACCTTTGCCTCATGCCAAGGGTTGATGTTGCTTGTGTGGTGGCTTGGTGGTCAATATTTGGAGGATTTTTCACATTGTGAGTGTCGATCCCTAAGTGACTAATTGTTTAGAGAAGGCATGAATAGTTGCTAAGAGTAAATGCCATTTATTTATTTGTAAAAATAATGATCCAAAAACTAGAATTCCTAATTAACCCTAAATGCCTAAAAAAATCATGCCAAAACTAGAGAATAGTCAAATCAAACGACAACTACATCACAAAAATGCTATGAACCAGTTACCAATTGATCTAATTGATTAGAAAAAATTGCCTAGATTTGTGAAACTTGGTTTTGCAAAAACAAAATTTCCTTTCAAATAGAAAAATATTGTACAAGTTATATGGCCATTAAAAATTCATATGGTATAGAGAGAAAATGAAATCTTAAAAAATATGTGTCAAAATTTGATGATTTGACAATAATTCTTAGCTGATTGAGGCTTTCCTAACTCATAAGTGATGTCCGTTTGGCTTTATGACACACCTATGATAGGGATAAGAAGTTGGATTCAACAAAAATATGAACAGTTTGCAACTCATGGCTCTAATACCATGTTGGAGCATCAATAAAATAAAAGTAATATCTAAGAACTTCCAAAATATAAATGTACATGCAAACTAAAAAATACCATCATAATTTAATGTATGAAGACATATAATGAACTCCTTGTATATGTAGGAAAAAAGGAATAAGGAAGGTGAGATTGAAACACTTACTAACCCTCTAAGAAGTGTGAAATGTGCAAAACATTTGGGACATGTGTGAGAGAATCTATGATAGAATATGAGGTGAGACATCAAGACCTCTAAATGAACTTAAGCTAGCGTGAATAGGTCTACTAGGAACTATATAAATAAAAACTAGTTAGGTATTATCTATTTTTGTAGTAACACCAACAATATTCTGATAGCATAACATAAATTTTAAAACCATTCAATCAACCATTCTAAGGACTTAATATATGGGAAAATATAATGAATGAAATCATAAATGGTTTCGAATATAATGGACTCAAGCCACGAGCTAAGTACTCAATGCATAAAAAAGATCTCATGACACACGTTCAAGATTTATGAGCATCTTTCCAAAAGCTTCAAGTTTACATTTCTCATGAACTTGGTTGTCCAACTTAATTCAAAGACAAAAAAAACCCACTTAAGGATAAAATAATAACCACCCAGGTCCAAAAAAATATTTATAACTTCTTATAGATTGATTTGCTCTTACACCTCTTATTTAATGTCATAGATGTTTCTTACACATCTTACAATGTCATAAATGCTTCTTACGCTTCTTACAACATTGTAAATTTTCATAGATTCCCTTCCATTTAGTGCCAAGTATCTAATGTTGCCTTACAATGCTTCCTCTCACATTAAGGGCCTCACACACATATTTCAAGTCACCTAGAGAATAATAAATAATTACAAACACCCCAAACTCATGTGAACATCCAAGTTGGTTCTCTCCATGATACTTATATATGTACACACAATTAAGAAAATATTAAATGAATAAATTACAATAGTATATAAGGATTATAAGGTGAATATCACCTCTAGTCCTAAGACTGCTCACTTAGTTCAATTCCAAAACACATAATTGAACCTAGTTGAAAATCATGGCATAAATTCAATACTTCAAATTTTTAAATTCAAAAAGTTCAAATTCAGCCCAAGCTTATCCCTTCCTTCTAGATGTTATGCGTCGACTTGAAGCATGCAAAATATTTTAAAAAATATGTTCTAGATATTTATAAGTTTTCATTCTAATTCATATATCTTTTAAGGACCATTATAGAAAATCATTGCTATTAACATAAATTAGCATTCATTATAGTGATAGATCTTGCATGGCTTCTAGTTATCTTTGATCTTTTTTCTAAAATTGTTGAATTAGATTCTAACCCGGGTTTGACCAAAGGAGAATATTCTTGCCTATAAAATTCTCAAATTGTATTCGCAGATTCCAATTTTCTTGTAGATCTAGTTATTACGGGGTGAGGCAAACTAGTTTTTAGAAGATAAAATTTGCTTAATCATCTTCTTGCACATAAGGTAGATTATGTAGAATAAAGATAGATTCCATGCCACCTTATCAACCCAAGTCAATTTCATGTCATAATTATGAACTTGAGTAAAATAGAGTTAAGTTTATTATTTGTTAGAGTGTCACAAAGCTATATTTGATACTAGAGCACACTTTTAGATCACATAAGGATAATTTATAGTTGAAAACCATAAAACTACCCACAAAGCCAACTAAACTATCTCCATCTCCATATTTTAAAAAAGCTACTTATTTCAACTCTCTCAACTGATTTAAATTCTAGGGTTAAATGTAATTAATAATTTATTAGTTTATTTATTAACATTTATTTTGAAAAAGAGAAAAATACCATTTATTAGTACTTGCAATTTAGATTGTCTAACTAGTTGTTATTAATTGTAATTGTCAACAAATTAGAAGATAGACTTTTTTTATTCAAAATAAATATTGATCTTTTACAAAGATTAGATGTAAATGTTTTAACTAAAAATATTTTAAAAATGAATTATTAGCAATCCAATTGATTATTTTCTTTATCTATTATTTTGATTGACTAATATCTTTTACCTACCATTCTAGACTTCATATAAATCTACAAGAAAAATAATAATAACGACAATAAAATTTGTTCATATACAAACACAAGTAAACATTGTTATTTAAGAAGACATTGTACAACACCCATATCATAAGAGAGCTCATTATTACAAACTTTGTTAATGCACATTTCCTACCAATAAAAGGATAACAAAATCTTTAAAATATTATATGCTAATGAACAAGCAATTTTTTGGCTTTAGCATGTAAAGTCTTTCATTGATTCGAGTACATATCTAAGATTTATTTTGTAGGTTGTGGTGACATCATTCATGAACTCATCATGAATTATTATATTCTATAGGTTTGATTTGTACTTTAAACATTTGTCATGAAATTAAACTTTATAACATTTTATTCATGACATTGCTCAATGGAGAGATTAAGAATACAAATTTTTGATGTTAAAGATTATTTTATAATTTTTTTTTGATATCAAAAAGATCCACTAGATCTACTATTTCAAAATCCAAACAATTCTCATTTAAAATCACCCGAACTTATTCAAATACAACTTAATTTTCAACTATACAAAATTGACTTACCACTTACCAACTTATTAAAAATATAATATATTAATAAGTACTAACAATATTATTATTAATAAATATTAATAATAAAATTAATATATTAATATTGATATTTTATATTCTACTGTATTAGTAATGAATATTTGGCCTTGGGGAATGATATCTCTTCGCATCAACATAAATCTATATTTAAGATATTGAACCCAATTTTTTTAAAAAAATAATAATATTTTGAAAAAAGCGCAAAAGCAACACCGACCTTAGAAGTTTTAGTTAGGTAGTTATCACAAACGGTAATATTTCTCCTGGATATCACCCAAACACATTTTTAGGCATTACGCGATGCTCCTCCTTTAGATTTTAATGTTTCCGTCATCTCTGCTCTGCATGGATAAACAGAAAAGGGCAGAAAAGACCAACAAAGAGTGAGAATTCTTCACAGTGGCTTAATTCCATGAGGGTTTTTGTGTGTATCTTTTGTCTGTCATTTTTGTAGTATAGTTAGGTTAACAATTTGTGGGCGCGGGTTTGAACAGAGCAGAACAGAACAGGGCCAACAAATATATAGATTCTTCATATTAGCCTTTAATTTTGGTAAGGTTCTCTGTCCATTTTAAATTTTGTTTGCAATTTAATTATTAACCAATGAATTTTTGTGGTGATACATGTTTACTTTCAAAATCTAATTACAATAAGCACTCTGGGGTAGAGATTCTTTTGTACAAGCCTGTAGTGGGGTGCAAGCTTTTCTGTACAAGTCTGTAGCGGGGAAAAAACTATGGATGGTTCTTAATATCTCTTATTCCAGGTGAAAGATTTTGTCCTCTTTGAAATTTGTTTGCAGTATGGAGAATTAACCAATGAAATTTTGGGCTGCCCGTTATTGCCTTGAAATTTTTAATTTAATTCCTTACCCACTCATGGATGCAGGTTTGGATGTAAGGATTCACAGAAGAGCATTGAGCAGGTCCAACAAATATAGAGAATTCTTAATATTTTCCTCCAATTCAGGTGTGTTTTTCTGTTCATTTTAAATTTTGTTTGTAGTAAGAGTTTATCTAAATTTCTTAGCTCGTGGCCTTGTTTACAAAATTATGGATGTTTATTGTTTTAAAGTATATCTAGCTGCTGTCTTCTTATTTTTAAGGTTTTTCTTTGTGTTTTAATTTGATGAAATCCCTTTTTTTGAAAATTCCCGGGCTTACTTGAATGCGGCCTTGTCAATTTGGATATACTACATCTAGTGTATTGGATATGATATTTTTTCAATTTCAATACATTATCATGGCTCATTGGGTATGTTGCACCCAACATATTGGATGCAATATTTATTCAATTTTGATGAATTTTTGTTAATTGGTATTCTAAGTAATTTTATCAATGGATTTTTGTTTGAGTTCTAGCTTGCTCTCTTTTTCTCAGAAACCTTGAAGTTCAGATACTTTGCGTGTCTAATTAGAAGTTATATGCAAAACCCAATTTATTAAAATAATATCTGTTTCTTTGTAACTAAACAAATTACCAAGAAAAACCACCGATGATAAGAATTGTTTTAAGGTGTAATACAATCTGAAGGGATGTTTCTCTAATTTATATTTGCACCCAAGGAAAGCCAAAATTGGACTATCCCATTTTCTGGTATTAATTTGTAAGACCTATGTTTGCTCTTAACTGACTTACGATGGATTTGAAATTATACCCAAGTCTTTTCATGATGACTTATTTGATGGACTTTGAAGTTTAAGTAAAAGTCTTTCTGTGACCTATTTGACTTCTATTCATGTTGTTCATTTTGGTGGATTACATTTTCTCATTGTCAATATAAATGTAATTTCAACTTGTAGCAGCATTCAACTTTATTAGTGTACCTGTTTTGGTTTTTTTCAAGGCATGCCAATGGCTGGGTTTTTTGTCAGGAAAATTTGAACTTATATTATTTTCAATTTATATAAATCTAGAGAACTGAATTCAAATTCATCTATGTCCATATGAATTTTTTTCTTTGTCTTTTTGTATTGATCCTTTGGAATATGATAAAACATAACAATTTCCTAAAGAGACCTGACTGAACTAATGAAAGTAGGGTTCTGCCTTAATTCTATTGCCGCTAAAAAACAACAGCTAGGAAAATTGATAGAACATGCATTTGGAATGAATTATGATTCCTATGGAGACGTGCAGAGGGTTTAAAGAGTTTTGGTCTAACCTCTGTGGGATCAAATTGACATAGTTATAAGGGCATTAGTAGACATTACCATTTATCAAATCAATCTGAATTAGTTCAAAGATAAGTTGTCTCAGTCTTCCAATCAAAGGGAAAAAAATAACATTGAATGCTGCAAATATAGGTAAACTTTGCACAATTCCATTTACAATTGTCACAACCTCTCTGAATCCACTCACGAAGTCATCCTTGGGTTGAAGGAAAGCCATTTCTTGTCTAGCAAGCTTTGGATGACATTAGACCAAAGGTGTAGGGTTGAGAGGATTTCATGATCCTTGGCATGAGTCATTGCCAACCACAATGAAAGTTTTGGAAACATCATCAGGAGTCATTGCAAGCAAATCTAATAGAGGATAAAATTATTGGTTAATAAATCTCACCTAGAATTAAAGGCTGATATGAAGAATCGTTATATCTGTTGGCCCTTCTTTGTTCTGCTTTGTTCAAATAGTTAACCTAACCATACTACAAAAATGACAAACATGACAAAAAAACAATGCACACAAAAACCCACATGGATTTGAAACCAATATGAAGAATTCTCAATCTTTGTTGCTGTTTACCCTTTTCTCCAAACCCACACGTTCAAACCTGCAATGTGCTTAAGGAAATTACATTAAAAATTTAAATGCTAGATAGAGTTCAAAACACACCCAAAAAATGGACTAGAAATGAAGACTACAATGAAGAATTTGCTATAGTTTTTGGGCCTGTACTATTATCTTGTGCAGATCCAAATATCAATATCTTATAAGTATTTTATTTTTAAAAACTTGAACACGTGGAAGAAAAACATTTTTACCATATTTTATTTTATTTATTTTTATTTTTATAATTTTACTTTATTTTTTAATGTTCTTTATTTTTTACTTATTTAATTTACTTATTTTGTTTTCCATATTTGATTTGATTTTAGTTAATTTTTTACTTGTTTTATTTTACTTATTTACTTATTTAATTTTACTTTATTTTTTATTTTTATTTTGTTTTTATTTATTTTATTTTTTTATTAAGAGGAGTAAGCGTTTTTGAAAATTGTCTTTTTTTACCATCTTTTTATTTATCTTCAATTCCTTTTTTAATTACCTAATTCTTTGTCTTTATGCTTGCTTTTTTGTTATAAATTTATTTCATTTCTTATTTATATACCATTTTTTTTGCTTACACTTTTAATATTACTTATTTTTTCTCTATGTTATTTTTTTCATTGATGTATTTTATATTAAATTAATTTCTTATTTTGTATTTATTTATTTATTTTGTGTTTTTTTAAATTTATCATTTATTTTGTAGTTTTCTCATTTCCTTTTATCGTTTTTGAGCACTTTTTGTAATTTTTATCTCTATGTTTGTAATTCTCTCTCTTTCTCCACTTTATTTATTTATATATATTTTAAGTCTTTTTAAATTTGTTTATTATTTATTCAAATTGTTTACATGAGTATACCTTTGTTCTCTCTCTCTATATATATATATCTTTTTTCCTTTAGTTATGTTTTTTGGTCATTCATTAATTATTTATTCATCTCTATGTTATTTAAAAAAAAAAAAAATTCTTTTAACTTTAATTAGTTTTTTGACATTTTTATCTTTTTTGTCTACTTTTTGTTTTTTAATTTTTTCTCACAATTATTTTTTTCTTGTCTCATTATGTCCCTACCTCTTTCTTTTATTTTCCTTTTTACTCTTTATTTTATCTATTTATATTTAGACCTTTTTTTTTCTATTATCTTTCATTATATCTAATTTATCAAGCCCATTCCTTCCTTTCATGTTTTCTCTTTATCTTTCTCTTTCAATTTTTAATATATAACATGTTTTAAATCATTTGACGATGTTAGAGGTATAAAATTGAATTTAAAAATTGATCTCTATACCTTTATTCTCTTTCCTAAGAAGGAATAGATGTTGGGTTTGTCCTAGAGTCCACACGAATAACTTAGGAGGCTTAAGTCGTGGGTATGCTCCCATGGTCTTGGGTTTGACTTTAAGGTTCGGGTTTACTCGATGCATGTGACTTGTAGGTTGTTTCATACATCCCTAGGGGATTAGTCTCACCTCAACATGACACCCCTTTTTGACCCCAACTTGGAAAAATCTAAGACCAAGGTAAAACAGGTTGGGTCATAGGGTTTCTTTTTCTTTATTCTCTCTTGCTTGTTTGTTCACTCACTCTCTATTTTTTTTATTTTTCTCCTTTTTCATTTCTTTGTCATTTTTTTTCTTTTTATCTTTGTATGTAGATTTGTCATTTTTTCCTTCCCTCTATTTATCATTTTTTTTTGTTAGTCTTTTTTTTCTATAACCTTTTTCTTGTTGGCTAAGGTTGATTGAGATCTCTCTCTTTTTTTTTTTAGACTGCAGGAATTAGGTAGCACGACCCCCTATAAACTACAGTGCACCTGGTAAACTTTTTAATGTGACCGGCGGCGCTGGCGCGACACGCCCTCTGGTACCACGGGACGGGGGAGACTAGAACTCGTGACCAGCAGAGCCGCAACGGAATTACTTAACCAACCGAGCTAGGGCCCCCGCCCAAGGTTGATTGAGATCTCTTGTTGGTCACATAATTTTTCATTTATTTGTTCAATGGGGTGCAAGTAGAGAGATTGATGTTTTGAACATATTCATGGAGACTAGGTATTTGTAGTATAATCTTTATTCATGAGATAATACATTGTGTGGATAGCTTTGGAGGATTGGTTTTTCACTCATGCAGATTTTTATACAATATATATTTGTATGTTTGTCTATTCTTTTGCATATTTTTCATTGATGAAGTTTTGTGGAAATAGTTTTATATTGATGCAAAGTTTTCTTCCTTTGGTATCAAAGCCTAGTTGTTAGGTTGTGGGCGAAGATCACCTTCATTCTTTCTCTTTATCTTTCCCTTTCAATTTTTAATATATAACATGTTTTCAATCATTTGACGATGTTAGAGGCATAAAATTGAATTAAAAATTTAATCTCTATACCTTCATTCTCTTTCCTAAGAAGGAATAGAAGTCAGGTTTGTCCCAGATCCCACATGAATAACGTAGGAGGCTTAAGTTGCGAGTATGCTCCCCATGGTCTTGGGTTTGATTTTGAGGTTCGGGTTTACTCGATGTGCGTGACTTGTAGGTATGCATCCCTAGGGGATTAGTCTTGCCTCAGCATGACACCCCTTTTCGACCCCAACTTGGAAAAATGTAAGGCCAAGGTAAGGCAGGTTGGGTGTTGGGTTGGGTCGTAGGGATACCTCTGAGTCAATAAAAAAGAAAGAAAGAGAAGTTCATATCCTTTTATCATTTTTGAAAGGGGTTTGGATTGGAATATTTTGGTGTACTTGATTGATACACTAACAATTCATTCATATTAAGTAACATAACATTCTTTTCTTTTTCCCTTTGGATCAAAGGTGTCTTAGAAGAATTTCTATCCCTATGACCCAACTCACCCTTTTCTGACCCCAACTTGGCAGAATGTAAGACCAAGGTAAGGTGAGTTGGGTGTTGGTTTGGGTCGCGGGGATACTCCTAAGTCAACAAAAAAATAAGAAGAAAGAGAAGTCTATACTTTTTTATTGTTTTTGAAGTCCATACATCCCTAGGGGATTAGTCTCATCTCAGTGTGACACCCCTTCTCGACCCAAACTTGGAAAAATGTAAGACCAAGGTAAGGTGGGTTGGGTATTGGGATGGGTCGTAGGGATACCCCTGAGTCAATAAAAAAAGAAAAAATAGAAATTCATATCTTTTAATCATCTTTGAAAGGGGTTTAGATTGAAATATTTGATTAATTGGAGGCCAATTTACAAAAAAATCATAATGTGGTTTTAGTGTGCCTATTGATTGATACACCAACAATCCATTCGTATTAAGTAACATAGCATTCTTCTCCTCTATCATTTGGATCAAAGGTGCCTTAGAAGAATTTATATCCCTATGACCCAGTTCACCCCTTTCCGACCCCAACTTGGAAAAATGTAAGACCAAGGTAAGGCGAGTTGGGCATTGGGTTGGGTTGTCGGGATACCTTTCAGTCAAAAAAAAGAAGAAGAGAGAGAAGTCCATACCTTTTTAAAATAGAATCCATGACTTCACCAATCAAAATTATTTCTTTATTTTCTCTTCTCATATGCCTTTTCATCTTTTATTTGTTATCTATTTTTCTCATCGTCTCAAATATCTCTCTTTGTCTATCTATCTTCCTTACCCATTTCTATATTTTTTCTCAGTTTCTTTTTCTTTATTCTATCTTACTTGTTTGTTCACTCACTCTCTATTTGTTTTATTCTCTCCATCTATTTTTTCATTTTTCTCATTTTTCATTTCTTTATTGAATTTTTTTTCTTTTTATCTTTGTATGTAGATTTGTCATTTTCTCCCTCCCTCTACTTATCATATTTTTTTGTTACTCTTTTTTTTATATAATCTTTTTCTTGTTGGCTAAGGTTGATTGAGATTTATTATCGGTCACATAATTTTCATTTATTTGTTCACATGGGGTGTAAGTAGAGAGATTGATGTTTTGAATATATTCATGGAGACTAGGTATTTGTAGTGTAATCTTTATTCATGAGATAATACATTGTGTGGATAGCTTTGGAGGCTTGGTTTTTCAAACATGTGGGTTTTTATACAATATATATTTGTATGTTTTTTTATTCTTTTGCATATTTTTCATTGATGAAGTTTTGTGGAAATAGTTTTATATTGATGCAAAGTTTTCTTCCTTTGGTATCAAAGCCTAGTTGTTAGGTTGTGGGCAGAGATCACCTTAATATTTTTAACACTTGGAAGTAGTTTTGTGCACAATTAATCTCATGGATTTGAAAGAAAATAATAAATGCATTTCAAAAATTATTCTGTACGGTTGCAAATTTTTATGTCTAAGATTATATTTGGTGATAAAAAAAAATTCAATTATGCCTATTTTAGTTGAAGGCTTTTGGGGACTAGGCCTTGGCCCAATGACCAAACGAATGGGTGGTCACAAACAACATATGGAGACTAATGCAATGTTCATTGAGGTAGGTGAATGAAAAATAATAAGGCCACCAAACAAGCTATCAAGAGACAAAGAGAAAAAACAAATGGTTTATTAGGATTTTCTTAGTAGGAAACATGAAAATTAAAAAAACGTTGTTGAGGATTCCCTTGTGGGCTTGAATAAGTTAAATTCTACATACATAAATCCAAATTTAAAGCTAGAGGGACGCATACAATGTGCAATCTAGGGAGTTCATGAGTTGGGCACCATGGCTTATTAACACATAGGGCAAAAAAGGGACACATTTGCATGGGGTCAAATGATTTGAATGAGCAAATAAAAAGGGAGTAATTTCTATGGGAAATTAATGAAATGTTGCACAAACTTCTTTACACTAACCCTCTAGATGTTGAAACCTTCACAAAGAAACCTTTAGTATTTACCTTGAAGTCTTAGACCAAACCAAATATTTATAATCTAAAAGATTGTTTTTCCATAGTTCCTATTAGCAGTTTAATTTATCCATTTTATGACAACTCAAATCAAATTGTATGTATGGTGGAATTATTATTGAAATTATATGTGGAAGCTCCCTAAGATCTAAAACTCATAACCATAAACATATTTTACATGTATACATACTGTATAAGATTGTATGTATGGTGGAATTGTTATTAAAAATATATTGAGAAGCTATCTAAGATCGAAAATGCAAAACTATAAACATAATTTACATGTATACATAATGGATAAGATTTGAATGGAGATTTTCATTATATATAAATATATAATTGAATATGTATTTTCCTTCATTGTTAGTATTATACTATCAATAGTCAAGACTTGTAATAAGATTTTCACTTTTAAAGAAGGGTAATTTAGCAAACACTATTGATAATCTTAGCTTCCTACAAACTAAAGTAGAGATGTATATTTGACTTTAAGCAAAGATTTAAATGAAAATTAGATATAGCTTAGTAATGGTTAAAGTAGGGACTTTGATTTATGGATTATGGACTTTAGATGAAGGAGCATTTACCCTGCACCTATTTTACATCTTAATATATTATATATTAATATATTAATAATTAAGTGAGGGTTATTTTTATGATAAAAAGTTGAATAGATAATTGTTTGGTCATTAAAAAGGAAGAGGCTTATTAAAAAATAGTACAAGAAAATTTTAAATCCTCTTAGATTCATCATAATATAATATTGTATATTATTTTGTGTGCGTATCTTGGTGTAATCTTAATTTTATGCTCTACCATTTTTCAAGTTGTTATTAGAGCCACAATATTTGGAAGAGAAAGATGGGTAGAAGAAATGTAGGTGGTTGTGTGGGTGAAGTTAGCATGAGAGAATATGGACTTTGAGGATTCTTCATATTTTTTCAAATGTGTAGTAGGGTTGTTTATTTGTATTTGTTTTTGCTGCAAATATTAAAGTTGTGTGAAAGAAATTTGAAAGATTTCATGAATTTCTCTTTCCAAATTGTATGCCAAAGAATGCCACTCTTGATTATCTATTGTATTTGATGGTAAAGACTATTATTCTAGGAAATAATAATTGCCAAATGGAATTTCCATAATGGAGAATAGAATGTGCTAAAATGCTTTGCATTTTCCTATTTGTGAATGAGAATAAATTGGATTGCATCAAAGTGGAAATAATTTCATTAATCCTCATTGGGTAATTGGTAACAATATTTTATTTAGTTATCTCTATGGATCTGAGTTTGTTTTGCAATATTATTTTCCTATTTATGTTTTCACTCTTGTAAAGACTAACAAGAGTATAAAACATCTGTTTGATTGCTTTCTTTTTTGCTAAATGAGGAACTAAATAGTCTTTTACCACATCCATGATTATCCACATGGCCTTTATCAAACATCTCCTTGGTTTTTTTCTTCACATGAGCTACCAACTATAGTGCAAATCTCTAACCATGTGGGTTGATGAAATCATAGCATCTGATATAAACCCTAGCCACCATTTTTAACCCTTCTAAAATGACCTAGAAATATTGGAAAACTGTAGAGAAAATGGTTCAATTTGAGCATTGAACTACTTTTAAAAGCTTTGGTATTTTAGGATTTTCCAAGGAAAAATAAAATAGTTGGATTATTCCAACCTACACTAGCTTTGATTGCAATTTCTTGCCAAATAAAGTTTATGATCATGCAAACATTTATCCACAAATCCCTTAGTTATTAATTGTTATGTAACTATGAAACCATTGTGATTTTAAGGTAAAAAAGGAGGTATGGATTCTAGTTAAAAAAACTACATGATTTTTAATGTTTCTCTAATTAATTAACAAAGTTGAAGGGTCATGCTACATTATGGTGGAAAGAAGTTCAATTGGGTAGAAATAGAAGAGGAAAGGAGAAAATCATAAAATGGGACAAAATCGTGACAAAGTTGAAGAATCAATTTATACTTGTTAACTATGAGCTTGAATTGTTGAAAAGATTGCAAAACCTAAGGCAAAAGGATAAATCTATGAAGGAATATAGTGAATAATTCTACAAAATGATCATTAGGACTGGACATAGTGAAGCAAGTAAAGAAAAGGTGGTGAGATACATCAATGGATTGATGACAAACATTCAATAAGAATTAAGTTTGGTAAATGTGACATTAGTTGAAGAAGCATATCAATTTGCATTGAAGGTAGAGGAGAAGTTGAATAAGAAATTTGAAAAAAGGCAGAGAAGTGCAATAGGAAGATTTTAGAAGAGCGGATCACAATTTGGAGAAATAAGACCTTATGTGGATCAAAACAAAGATGGGAGACCCTACTAGAGAAAATAAAAGGATACTAATTCATACCACAAAAGAAGAGAAGATAGAAACTACTATTGCAGTGACAGAGGAGGTCATAATTCTTACTGCAATGATGGATACCAAAGAGATGAAGGAATATTTAAGAAGATAACATTCAAAGGAACCTATTTCAAGTGTGGAGGTGAAGGACATAGAGCATTTGAATTCCATCAAGGAAGCAATGACAAGAAATTTGAGCATACCAAAAGAACAACATATGCACCAAGTGCTCAAGAGAAGTAATAGTGAATGTTAAAAAATATTCCTTTTAACATTGTCTCCTAATTGACAAGTGGACAAGATTCAAAATGACTACGAGCAGGAAAACTGTGCCGGCTGGGGAGTCCTCCACTCTGGGCCATAATACTAGGTTAACAGGGGAGTTTTCTATTTCTGGCGAGGCTCTCAGGGGAGCTGGAGCGGGTGCTGGCATCGGGGCTGGGGCTGGTGCTGGCGTCGGGGCTGGTACTGGTGCTGGCGCTGGGGTTGGCGCTGGTGCTGGGGTCGGGGCTGGATCTGGTAAGAGTATCAAGGGTGTTGGCTCATCTGTGCGTGCACCTAGATCATATATGAATATTAGACAGAGATTTGATGGTTTCATCCGTGTGAAAAATTCCATCACAGTGAAGATAAAGGACGAGTTACACTACTGGATTTGACACCATTTTCTGACGGTCGTTCGTCGGTCGTTCAACCAATCTCTGTTGGAAGAGTGACGAAATGGCGAAAATATTTCCGTCGCTATTTTTTCGTCGCAAGGCCGATGACAAATTAAATGTCGAAATAACGGCGAAGAATTGTTGGTCGGCAGCATCGTGAAATACCTCAGGATTTTGTCAGAATATCGACGAAACCTTTGTTTATCCACCGACGAATTACACCAGAAGTTCGTCGTCGGTTCGACGAAATGGGCAAGCAGTAGCGTGGAAACAACATGGAACGTTCGTCGAAATAGCGACGAAATACTAAAGTAGTAGCGTCGAAAGAACACCAAAAGTTCATCGAATGTGCGACGAAATAGACGAGTAGTAGCATCGGCTGTGCACCAAAAGCTCGTCGAAAGTGTGACGAAATTAGCAGGAAGTAGCGTTGAAACAACACGAAAAGTTTGTCGACTTTGCGACGAAATTAGCAAGGAGTACCGTCGGAAGAACATTGAAAGTTCGTCGAAAGTGCGACGAAATTGGCAGAGAGTAGTGTGGC
>VDFB02215394.1:0-11845 GCA_007258455.2 Sequoia sempervirens
ATTAAGATAAAACCCCTCTTCTTGTCGTTTGTTGACAAAGGGAATTGGTCAAGGAAATCGTTGTATAGATTCCTTTGCAAATAATCAATAAGGCCAGAATGTTGCTTTAGTGGTGCCATTTCAAACAACCAAGGCTTCTCCTAATATCAAATTTGTGCACAAACTAGGGCTACCCAAAATGAAATTACAGTAGAATTATGCAATTTCCCACAATTCAATAGAACCAGTAACCCTAGAACCTTAATCAAGAAGACCCCTGACCAACAGATCACAACCCTCCACAAGAATTGCATTCAAACAGAAACAGTGATAAAGAAAGTAACTCACAGAATTTCACGCCAGAATTTTGCACCCTACAGGAAATCAAACCCTATTGTAATTGCTTTGAAAAAACTCTATCTTTGGCTCTGGACCGCTTCAAAAACACTTGAATGCCTTTCTGGTGAAGATAGCCTGAAATTAAATACTTAGAATTTATGAAAAATGGCCCATAGATGTCTCGTCCACCATTAAAGCTTACTTGCATGCCATGCCAACGACTTCAATTGTATTTGAAGCAAATTTAAATCTTTGTCGTCGATCTCTTATTTCTGTCAGATCATCGAACGATCATCTTCAAAAAAAAAGCTAACAACACCTCCACGTTATTATGAAGGGCCAACCATAATACGCAGCGCCAAAAGAATACACGTGGCGCCCGCCCGCGATATTGCAAACACTAAACTCCCTTCAGTTTAGGATCACCCGATGGCGGGCAACCGTTGATTCTCTTCATCGGTGATCACAATCATATATAACAGGGAACAACATCAATACCTATCCGTCGAGCAGCTTTTTCACCAAGGTTAAAACATTGCCGTTGATCATGAACACGCGCATCTCATATGTGGTTTAGTAACCCGCTCTATAATGCACTAAAGTCTGATACACATATTAAACACTTTATTTACTCTTTTCAATACCAGCAACTTGGGACACATGGCGCCCGCCTGCGATATCGCGATCACCAAACAGCTAGTAGTGGTGTCATCGCGAGATCGTGGGGAATGGTCAAGATCAACCGTAAGGAAATATATGGTCATCAAAATAACCCTTGCAAAACATTAAAGTTACTTAGAAGAAAATAAGGGGAAGGGAACACTGCCTAGGGCAATGACAGTCGATGACTCAATGTTGTTTTAAAAGCATAGGGCACAGACCAACCCAGACCTTAGTAAATAAAAAGGGGCAAGCGAAATATTTAGCATTTTTATTAAAAAGGGGCCAAGCCTAGATAATTCAATACGACATAAGTTGTTTTTTAAACCCCTCCCAAAAGGTAACGACAAAAAAGACCCAACCCAAAGATAGAACACCAAGGTTTCATGAAAGCAAAGCAAAATTCTAGCCCCAGGTACCTTCTGAATAATCAAGAAAAACTAGTAATAAAAGGAAACCAAGGACTTAAATTTGAGGCTCCATCAGTGGCTTCGGTTGGAGACATTCATTCTATTGGAATGAAGCGAGAATAACAGAATCTCAGGTAGATCAGACTAGTTGCAAAGACAACCAAAAGGATTATCCAAGAAAGACAATCCCACAAAAAAAAGAAACCAACAACAAACCTATATACAAACCTAAACCTACTGTTCACAGAAAAAAATACCTCAACTGAAGTATAACTTCAAGAATTGTCCATGAATTGGCAATTCAAGAATATCACCTATCATTTCTTGAAGGAAATATGAATCCTCCCCCCACTTGTCAATTATCAAGAATGGACCTAGCCAAATCACATCAAATTTACCATGTTTCCCCTTGTCTTCCAACCTGGCGTTCCACATCAAAACCATATCTCCATTCTGGAAAGTTCTTGCAATTGTCCTCTTGTCATACAAATTTTTCACCTGCAACTGTAATTTGGCATTTCTCATTTGAGCTTCCCTCCTGGTTTCATCCAGCTCTATGAGAGCTTCCACTCTCAGTTGCATTTCGTCTTCTATCTCATCATCATACATCTAGACAAATCTATACATTCCCATGAGGTTATTTTGGGGAAACCTTGCATTTATCCCATAGACTAAATCAAATGGGGCACATCCTATTTCCTTCTTCACAGTCACCCTGTCTGCCCAGACTGCTAATTTTAATTTAGAATCCCATGCCTTCTTATTTTGATCTAAGATCCTCTTGATAATCTTCATCAATATTTTATTGCTTGATTCCGCTTGTCCATTTCCATGTGGGTGGTAAGGTGATGAATAAGAGACTTGGATGCCATATTTTTCACAAAATTCCATATATTCCTCAGATCTAAAACACATTGCATTTTCTATCACAATCCTTTTAGGACATTTGAATCTAGTCACTATATTATTCATTAAGAAATCAATTACCGCATTACTAGTTGCTTTCTTTGTTGGAATCGCTTCCACCCACTTGGTAAAGTAATCAGTGGCCACCAATATCCATGAATGGCACCCACTTGATTTGCATGCTATCTCTCCTACAAAATCAATACCCCATTGCTGGAATGGAGATTGAACTACAACCAGTTTTAAAGGTAAGTTACCAGAGAAATGTTGACAAGCATCACATGTCTTCACTAATTGATGTGCATCCCTAAAAATAGTAGGCCACCAGAACCCAGTCCGCATTATTTTGTGTGCAGTAGTTTTGGCCATATAATGCCCTCCACAAACTCCACTATGCATTTCATTCAAAAGTTCCTTTGCTTGCTCCTGGTCTACACATTTTAGCATAACACCCTCTCCATTTCTCCACTAGAGTTTTCCTGTTATGATAACATACTTGATAGCATGTAACTTCAATGTCCTCTTTTCACTTTCACTCAAATCATCAGGACATTTCATCTTTTGCAAGTAATAAATCACACCCTTGTACCAATCAGAATGTTCCATGTCACATATGTATGGTCTCTCCTCTTCTTCAAACAAATTTATCTAATTTGCTTCAAGATTACTTTGGGTCATAAGTTTGGCCAATCCTTGTCCCCTCACTAACTTGGTAATCTGAATTTCAATGTTTAATTCTTGGATCCTATTAATCCATCTACATCTTCTTTCTAACACTTCTTGTGTAAAAATGTCCTTCACAACAGCACTGGGCACATAGGCAATTATGGTAGTTCCCATCAAATAGGTCCTAAAAGCTTTGACTACTTTTACTAATGCATATGCCTATTTTTCATTTATGTCATACTTGAGTTCTGTAGCCTGCAAGGATTTGCTGAAAAAAGATATGGGTTGTTCAAAACCTTCAGCATTCTTTTGTAATAACAAAGCTGCAATTGTGTGGAAAGAAGCAAATGAGAAAATCTGCAAAGGTTTGGAAAAATTAGGGGTCTTCAACACAGGTGCTTTCTTAATATCTTGCTTGATATCATGGAAAGCTCGTACTGATGCTTCTTCCCATTCGACCTTGGCCCTTTTCTTAAGCATCTTAGAAATAGGGCGAACCACTTCAGCAAAATTTGTAATGAATCTTCTTAAAAATATTATTTTCCCAAAGAAAGACTAGATTCCCTTGACATTTCGAGGTTGCAAGACCTTATCTATTGCCATTACCCTCTCTAGATCAATTTTAACTCCATTCTTAAAAACAATATGTCCCAACAACTTTCCTTCCCTTACTCCAAAAGTGCACTTCCTGGGATTTAGGGAAATACCATATTCCAATGCCCTAATGAATATTTTCTCAAGATGCTCACAATGATCACCTTCCTTCTTGGAATACTCCGTTAAATCATCTTGATAAATCACCACGAACAAATTAATGAAATCTGAGAATGCCACATCCATAGCACTCAGGAAAGTAGCCCCTGCATTTGTTAGACCAAAAGGCATTCTCACATATACATAAGTCCCCCAAGGTGTAGTGAAAGCTATCTTAAATTGTTTAGATTCCTTAACCATGACTTGGTTATAACCATAAAACCCATCCATCATGGACATTAACTCATACCCTGTCACTCTTTGCAACATGGCCTCCATATTTGGCAATGGATAGTTATCCTTTAATGAAGACACATTCAAATTTCTGAAATCCACACATAATCTAATATCTCCATTCTTTTTTCTCACAGGCACCAAATTAGATACCCAAGATGAATCTCTAATTGGTTTGATGATTCCAGCATCTCTTAACTTAGTAATTTCTTGCATTTTTGGAGCCAAGGTGGGATTAATAGGTCTCTGCTTTTGCCTAAAAGGCTTGGCATCACTACTTAAAGGAATCTCATGTTGAAACAAATCCTACCTATAAGCCTTAAGATCATCATAAGACCAAGCAAACACATGTCTAAACTTTCTTAACAAATCAACCAACATCTTTCTCACCCTTGGTGACAATTTCTTTCCAATATACACCTTTTTTGGTGATGCATCTGTCCCTAGGTTTACTTCCTCCAAGTCATCAGGATGGGAAGCAACACAATTAGCCTTAGTCCTATCCTGGTTGTCAAACACTCTTTCAAGAACAACTAGACCCTTAGGAATTGTGTTAGTTTTTAACTGAATAACTTCATTCCCAAACATAGTATCTTTACCATCAATATTTTCAACAAAGGCTCCAAAATCTATTTCTTGATTTTCATACTCATCCACACAATTTAAAAATCTTAATATATCATCATCACTGTCAAAAACTTGCCAATGCTTAATATTATCAAGAATAGATGGTCTGGTTTACACTTCAACCTTTGAAATTCTAGCATAAGTCATGTCATTCGGCCTTAGTGCGATATTTGCTAACAAATATGCCACCTTATTGTGACCTCTCTTCATCCAATTTATCCCAAAAGCATCAAAACTTTCCAATTCATCCCAAACAACATTTCTATACTGTTTCAACCTTTTATTCTTTGACACATATAGGGACCTGACTTGGGAAATCACAAGCTCAGAATCTCCAATCACTTTGAGCTTCTTGATCCCATGTTTTTGAGCCAATCTTAACCCTAACAACAATGCTTCATATTTAGCTACATTGTTAGTGCATTCAAATAATAGGGTGAAAGAAAATTTGAAAGTTTTTCCATGTAGCGACCTCAACAACACACCTACACCAGATCCCTCCTTTGAATTAGCACCATCAAAAAATATAGTCCACACATCATCAGATTCTGATAGATTTTCAACTTCTGTATCAATTAGTGCAACAAGCTTATTAGAATTACTAGGGGATTCTTAACCCTGAACTCATTTATGCCACAGTCAATAAAACATGTCAAATCCTCAGTCAGACCATGCTCAATCACATGAGGCATCTTTGATTCTCTTTCAATCTTGACATATTTTCCATCAATGCAAAAGGTAGCAAATGACAAATCACATTGCATGTTGCCTCCCATTGATGCACTCCACTTTCTTTTTAATAGCATTCCAAAATGAGGGGGAATGTCTGCAACTAAAACAGTCATGGCTAGAACCTTATCAAGATATTGGGTCAACACATAAGGCAAGGCCTTGATGGTCCCAATAACATGCACCTCTCTTGAATCCAATGCATAACATTTACCTTGAGTAGTATCAACTGTCAAGCCCATTACTTCCATAATCTTTACTGGCATAACATTATTTGATGCTCTTGAGTCTATCATCCAATTCCTCAGAGTTCTCCCATTTATGTTAATACTCAAGAAAAAAGGGGTGATGTTCTCCAAGCACATATTGATAGAATTCCCTAGGTACATAGGGGGAATTTGAGTTACAATTCCCTCCAACTCTTTCACTTTTATTTCTTCCTTTTCCCTAGTTTCTTTACAATTTCCTTGTTCAACTTTACTGCTAGGAATTCCAATAATCAAGGCTATTGTCTTTTCTCTATGCTCATCTATTCTCATTATCTCGAGCTAGCGTACAGTAACTTTAACTTGAGACAACACTTGAAATATATCCACATGTGTGTATTTGGATAGGTTAGGAATCATACCATCATTAGTTTCTTTCTTCTCCAACTATTTTTTTCCTTCAAGTTTCCTTTGCTTTTCCTCTGGAATTGACTCAGTAGATTTGGAAATCACTTTGGTTTTTACCAATAGAGGAGTAGCATCTTCACTGGGCTTTTGGATCTCAATCCTTTTTTCCCATATCTTGTCATTCTTGACATCCTTGATTTTGACATCATTTTTGCTATCTTCTTTAGCATCCTTGCTTTTACCTTTTTGTTCCTTAATGAAAAGGCCAGCAGGTTTTCCCTACTCCCATTTCTTAACTGTAATGTACTTCTCATCTAAGCAGCCATCTCTTCAGTTAATCAAGAAATCTCATCTTCTGATGGTCTTCTTAAGGATACTAGATCCTCAGCCTGTTCCATATTGTAGGCATGGTGGCCACACTCACCTTCTTCATCAGAAAAAACTTGTTGATGGTATAATTAATTGTTGACTATTTACATCAACCTCTTGCAATTCCTCATCAAAAGGAAACTCAACCTCATCAATATATGACCGGGCCATACAACAATCTACATCATCTTGCTTGAAATCAGGAGTCTGTTGATGAACATTCTCTTCTTTTCCTTCAGTAGCAAGCAACTAAGCAACACCACAATAATTTTTATCATGTGGGTGTTCACACACCACACACCATGGTCTATCTTGTGCTAGATTTACAAAACACTTATGCAAAGGATCTAGTATCTGTTGATCAGTTTTAGGCTTTTAGATAGGTAGTATTGGTTTTCCATCCTTCCAATTTGTATTGTAGGGATAATTATGCAATCTAGGAGGTTTTTCACTTCTATTATACTGTTGCTTATCACCTCCAAGACCCTTCTCTTGCTTAGCAACAGTATATTTTATATCCTTAGAAGTGCTAAGGACCTTATCCCACATCTCATCATCTTTAATGCCTGCAGTAGAGAGTTTCTCAGTTTTATCTCTAGGATTCTTCAAAAGAGTAGGTTCTTCCCTCCTACCATACTTTCCAGAAGCTCTCCTATTGCTTTCAATATTAATAGATGCTCTAAAGGCATCCCTCATGGTTCGAGGGTCCTTGTCTCGAAGAAGATATGCCATTTTAGCATCAAAAGCATTGAAATAAGTAGTTAAACAAACATTCTCATCAAGCCTCATCACTTGAAACAACTTATACATTTCCTTTTGAAATATAAGGTTAAACTCTGTTGCAGGCTCATTAGCTGATCTTTTTATAGTATTGAATTCATTCTACATAAAACTAGCATTTGTCTTGTCACCATATTGTTCTTTAAAGAATTTTTCAAACTCCTCCCATGAACCAATACTGGCATTCGGTAAACCCCTGTACCAATCCCTTGCGTCTTCTATCAAGGATTGGACAAAAAATTTCATCACTACATCTTCATGTTCTACTTCATAATCATTTAACATATCCATGAAACCTTTCAAATTCTCTTCTGCTGAAAAGGCATTATTCCTAGCAAATTTGTTCATATTTTCCCTTAACTCATCAAGGATAAGGTTTGGGTAACTGGGAATACCATCAAAAAATAGTTTCCTATATCTTTCCAATTGTATAGGTCTCCTTTGCAATAGTCCATCAACTTTCTGAGGGTCATCAGCCACAACTCTATTCTGAGGTTTAGAACCATCTTGATGTGAATTAACAAACTGGGTTACTTGAACCTTTGGGCCAGAATTACTTGTGATATTCTCCTGAATAGGTTTAGGATCATTTTTCAAAATCTCCTAATGACCTGATGAAGTTGTGACTTGTGCGACTTCATCCAGACTTGTCATTTTTAGGAAACTTAATTTCCTTCTCTTTTCTGCATTTGCAGCCTCAATTTCAGTCCTCTCTAATTCTTCTGCTAAAGCTTCCCCTTCCCTTCTAGCCTTTTCTAAGGCAGTCTCTACTTGTGATGATACATGTGGGAGGGGATCTTTTTTAGGCTAGTGGGAAACCATCCTTTCATTTATCTTGATCCCTTCAGCCTTCTGTTTTCCCTTGTCTACAACAGGTTTAAGATTTGAATTGTCTGATTCTGATATAATAGGGTTCAAGGGTTTCGGATCTGTTGGCTTTGGTTGGACCTTAGCTTGACCCTCCAGACCCACTTTGGACATTGGATTCACTTCCTTATCAACAATTTGTTGTACAACAGGACCATTTTCTTCTGAGTCCGGTCTACTTTGGTTCAGGAGTTTCATAGTTTCCAACTGTCTAATTAACCTATCCCTTTCAATAATAGCACTCACCAATTTTGCTTCCTTCTCTTTGTCCTTCTTTATCCTAAGCTCAGCCTGCTTTTGGATTTCTTGTCTCAAAGAACTAATATCCCCAAAACATCTTCGGGGTTAGGCAAAGTTATATCAGAACTTGATGTCTCGCTTAAATCTATCAAATCTATTCCCTCTTGTCTAAATAATAAAGGGGTTCCATCATCATTAGCAAGAAGGAGGAGGCACATCAATGGTGCATTCTTTGTGATGGCCTCAACTTCTACTCCTACTTCTTCTCTTAATATATTGGACATTAACAGGCCCTTTATTATGACATGTTACATCCTCTTGAATAGGTGTATTAGACAATGCATCAAAAAATCCACAGCTATTTGATTCAGAATGTCTAGACACACGTTCCAAAGTCTCAGGGATAGGATGTAGAGGCTTACTTGTACCTTGATGTACAAGATTCTGGTATGCGGGATCAACATTGCTGGTTTATGGTTTCTTCTTTATCCAGTCTCTCTTCTTTTTTTTAGGAAGTTCACCTTCCAACCTGGATTTCGGGTGGTTCTTCATGAATGACCTGGTACTTTTCATTTCTCTATGCTCGTTCAAAGATCTTTCAACTTGTATAAAACTTCAAATAAAGTGCACACTAGTGTAGAGACTATCAGAGTCACCACCCAATTATCTTGGGAATATCCACTATTCAAAAATACATGATAATACCTTAAAATATCCTCAGAACTTATCGTACTGACAATATACAAGACACATTGCACGAGATATATGCAACTTTTGAATGAACACACTTAATTGGATAAAGAAACACAATGCCCAGGGCTCAACCTTCAAATCACAGAAATACTATGCTAGACTCTATGCAAAATGGATAACCAACCCACTGACAAGAAACATTCAAGCTAATGTCCCCAATAGAGTCACCATTTTGTTGGTTTTTTTTCCTGTAAACCAGGTTTGTCTCCTAATCTACCTATGGAATTGCCAATTCCAATCAAGGGCAGCTCGGAGGACCTGGACCAACTGACGAGGATTTTAACAATAACCTCCTACACTTTGGGCTCTGCAAGACCCAGGAGGTTGGTCCCTATAATGTGTTTATGATCTCTGCACCAAACTCATAAACAATCATTAACAATTCATAGATAATCCCACGAATAGCTCAACAAAATAGGATACCACCAGAATGAATCGACCTTTCACCAATAATATCAACTACTTGGAGCATGAGATAATTAAAACATTATTTTGTAACGTAGGATAGTCATTTTATTTGCAATTTGGTGGAAAACCCTAAGCAAAGACATACAAACATAGAGTTTCACAAACTTATACAATTTAGATCAATGCCATATACCATTGGGGAGTCAAATTCACAAACATTCATGATTCAACACAGATTTAAATACTTAGCATGCATGATCCCTGGAAATATTGCATTACAATAGTATCAATTCCTGTCCCATTCCAATACTTCTTACTAAATCCCTTTACAAACATACCCATCCATGATTCCATCCAAGCATTTTAATTAATTCTTTGAATTAAAGCCAAAATAGAAAACACACACACCAGAGCGATGAGATGAATGTCATAATCTTTGATTATTCTATTCAAAATTATGATATATTTGTATAGAGGAGGGACATGAGCTCGAGATATAACATCATAGCTCAAATGCTAGTACTATTACGAACATCAAATCTTCAAAAATTTAAAAAACCCATTACAAGATACCCCAAACCTAAAATTGTCATAACATTCAAAAACAAACTCTTACAATCTACTCTGCAACTATACCTAGACTTGACCTTCAAAAATTTCTGACTTGCCAACCTCTATTTCTGGCCTTGAAATCCTTCTTATAGAAAACAAAGGAGCAAACAAGCATCGAGCCAGAAATTACACATGTCATCGGTCAATTGGACCGCTATGTGCCAATTCAAAACCATGATCAAAACCACCAAGTACCAGAGCATCTTTCTGTTGATTCTACCCATTTACACAATAGCCGCAACATTTTTTACACCTCAAAACTTGCGCCCAAAGCTGCCATGGAAACAAAACCATAATCAGTTATAATATAACCGCTGAGCTGTCAGTTGCCAGTAATAGACACTGTTTCACTCCTCTTCGGTCAAGTACTTGTCCACCCAATTCTGATATTCCTCATCCGTTGGCCAATTAAAATTCACCACCTCCATCACCTTGGTATTGTAAGGTGTGAATTTCACTGCAACTTGGTTGGCTTCCCTCTCAAATGACTCTAGGAACATGCTGGTATTAATTATTTTATCCATGCTACTTACCAGCAAGTCATGGTCTGAGTTATCACAAATCGATTTGATTTGTGCATTAATAACCTCTTCTGTGCTATCTTGCCATTGCTGCAATGTCTTAATATTTCCATGTGCATATATTATATTTGGCAAAAACGTATCATTCCAATCATAAAAACCTTTTACTAGTTCTCTAATTTTCTTACTCAAATCATCAGGCAAGGCCTGGAATCCCTTCAACAATTTCACAAATATTTGAGTGGGCTTTAAGGACTAGGGCCTATTATTTGCATCAAATCTGGAAGCCTTAAACATAGCATCTAAATCAGTGGCCCGAGGGATCCACTTCTCAACCAGAGGTAGAACCACTTCCCGATCTTTGTTAATGTTTTGTATTCCACCCAAGAATAAATAATATAAAGAATGTACGGCTGGCAACCGAGAATCAACCTTTTCATTTAAATGCCTCAAAACAGTGTCAACCACCTAATTGTGTTTAGCTACATCACCATCCTCACTCGCCTTTAGGGAATCTTGTAATTCTATGATTTTATTCATCATTTGCTTTTTGGTAGGATCTGCAGAATACTCCACTTCCTCTTCAACTGACTTTGGTGCAGGGCTATCAACAAGTGTCTGAATTAGGGATCCAGGAGTAGAAATGATTGGGATAATAGGGGGCAATGACCCCAAAGTAGTAGGTAGTACTTTGATGGTAGGGGCATTGGAGGATTCTCCCACCTGCCCATATCTTAATCTATCTACTTCAAACTGTAGCTCAACATTTTTCTACTGCATTATATTATACTCCCTAATTATTGCATTGTACTTTTCCATCAGGCTTTTCTTTTCAGCTTCCTCTCTTTCAGCTATCTTTTGGGCCAATTTGGCCACATTCAATGTCAGGCTTGTGGCTTCTATTGTTGAGGTTTTAGAAGCTCTCTTGATAATGAGCCAACCCCTTAGATTTGGGCTAATATCAGCCACATTTGGTCTTCTACCCTGAGGTTCCAATGCCCATATGGCTAAAGTCTCATATTCCTCACTAAAGGTAAAGTCTTGTAGGGCTGCCTTGACTTCTTCACTATTTTGCATAGGATGCTTGGACTGCATAATAGCATTGAATGCTATAGCATCAACTATGTCCCACTCAGGAAGAAGTAAAACACTAGCCTGAGTTACAAGTTTCCTTCCTTCATCAGGAGTGATGCTCTTGAATTGATCCATTAATTTGGCTTTGACTTCATCATCATTCTCCTGGTCAGACCTATTAGGTCTTGATTCCCTCCTTCTCTTGCATTTATCCTGATATTCTTCAAGTTTCATCCTCCAAATCAACTGCAAGAATACACGAGTTTTCACAAAGGCATCATCGTCCAGGAATGCCTTGCAGGCC
>VDFB02215397.1:0-21142 GCA_007258455.2 Sequoia sempervirens
TGAGCCTTGGATGTTCTATTACATCAACCTCGTGCTAGAAGGAAAAGATTACGTCAATTGGGCTGCAATGATCAGTGACAACTTGCACGAGCAACTCCTGGGCTTGAGGAGAACGAAGACATTTTATATGAGCTCCTATGTCATTTATATGTTGGCACGGATGACGAAGTATAGGGGGATATCTTACAAAGAGCCTGTTGGATGCGGCTCTCATCAGTTCAAAATTTATGATGCCTGTCCACAGTTGCACCTGTCGAGCACAACCCACTACAAGCGTGTCAACGACTCATTCACCATGTACATCACGAGGCTGCTTCAGGAGCGGTTGCATCATAGAATCTCAAGAGATGCTCAGGAGCTAATTGAGAGGTATGGGTGCTGGTTTATACAGTTTCCGAGATTTTCTTACATTAGGCTGCAAGGTTTTTCCTCATATCCATATAGGCTGCCTAAGTACCCGACAGATAGAATAATAATGCTAGAGATATCAAGGCAGTTGCTGGCCTTTGATAAAATTCAAAAGAAGAAGAAGAAAGGAGGGATAGAATTTCCAATTGTAATGGGCAACTCGGATGAGGTGTGTCCCTCGATGCAGGCAGCTAGAGAAGCTGAAAGTGAGCTTCAATTTTATCATTTCTCATATCATACTAGCCGACAGCACTACGACCCACATCATAACATCAATTGGGTTCTGTCAGAGGAGTTCAAACATAAGGCCACCATAGAGGATTATTGGGCTGATGCAGTTGATGAGATTGAAGTAAGGAAGAGGATGTTCTCTCGATTGCCTATCAATTCGATCGTAGCGGATGCTGTGCCGCCCACTGCATCAATGAGGATAAGCATGTTGTAATATCCGGACATGTAGTCGCTCTCGAGATACTCCACTTCCACCTCCCCATTGGTCGTGAGCCCGAAGCTGCAGATTGATACTTCCATCCCAGCGGTATACATTTACTAGAGCTTGGGTTGATAGGCGTGTGAACAGGCTAAAGAGTAGGTCAATTGCCCTGACTTACAATATGATGGGAGATCACAGGACGCCCACCACTGGCAGGAAGAAATAGATTACAAGAGGTCCAGAGTCCAGGAAGAAGGAAATAGTTAGACAGGAGCCTACTCAGCCAGAGCCTCCACGAGTCACAGTGGCAACACCCTTGGAGACACGTTCTCCAAGCATACAGGAGGTCTCTTTATTTGCTGATCAGAGGGTTGTATTGAATCAGGTGCAGGTAGTACAGGATGATATTCAGCGTCCACGGAGGGAGTCAGTTGGCCAGAGTGTCAACGCACCTGTTAGGGTTGATCAGCAGGATCAACAGGATGATGAGGGGACTATTACTGACCCTCAGTTTCAACAGGAGTTGGAGGCGGCCATGAACGAAGATGATGATATAGTTTCAGGTGATACTCAGCCACTTGAGGACGATGAGCCTCACCAGAATGATATAGAAGTTGAGCAGGTTAGAGAAGTTGAGGCACAGGAGCAGCAGCCCTTTGACATACAGTATGATGTGCCCGATTGGCTTAAGGATAGAATGAGGAGAAGCCCTAGTGAGGAAATTGATCCAGCAGTTGAGATGGAGGAGTTCTTGAATAGGATCAGTGCACCTCCACAAAAGAAGAAAGCAAGAAAGTTTTCGAAGATCTCCACTGAGGGGGATGGCTCTCGTACTCTTCACGTTGCTGTTCCACGAGTTGAGTGTGACCGGAATGAAGCAGTTCCTGAGAATTATGTGGTCACGACTCTAGACTTGGGACGCCCTACTGGTGCGCAGATTGTTGAGGAGTGTGATAACTCCTTCCTCGCCCTCAAGGATAGGTTGTTCAAGAAAGAAGGAAAATACAAAAGGTTGAAAAGAGAACACAAGGCGTTAATTGGATATGTACAGCAGTTATCTCGTTCTCGAGGGCAGGATGTACCAGTGATAGAGCCTCCAGCAGATGTATCTAGAGAGTCGATCAGCGGCTTGGTAGAGTTGGGGAGGATGCGCGTGAAGGTGATAAATGGGTCAAGGTGAGTTCGTGGCCGAGATGAGAATTTATGGAGGGCCTGCTTCTCGCCTTTCAGCCAGCCTCAATATTTTAGCCCTGATGGATGGATCATGCTTTGGGCATGCCTCTATCTATCGTGCTGTTATCCAACAGCCTTTGAGGTATTGAGGCATGTGCCATTGCAATTGTCGATTGATGGAGGCGCCATTCAGAGAATGACCGATGCATTTCTCTAGGTGGTATTCTTCGCCATCACAGTATGGTTTCCCTCGACAGTACTGTGCAACATTCAAATTAGGAGTACACATAAGGCTATGGCCAATATTATAGATGGATTCAAAATACTCTTTGAGGCTATATTTGCTAGGCGGCTGAATCCAGATGAGATAAGTGTTGATAATTTGAGGGGTTTGCTGGTGCCTTTCTTTGCAGATGTTAAGACCTTTGTACAGGATGATTTCGAGAATACTGCTACTTTCTCCACTTTGATCCAGAACACGCAGGACTCCTTAGCTGCTTGGAGAAAATCTTGTACGAGGCATGAGCATTCAGTCACAGTATTAGAGTTTCAGCTGGACTGCATTCCGCCTATTTCCATGAGGTTGAGGCCGTGCTTCGCAGATTCGTGGAGATGGCAGTCAGAGAGAAGGCAAGTGGGAACGCACTACTGGACGAGGATCTTCTAGAAGACTGAATGTGGACATTTATTACATTTACTATTTTGGGAGTGAGTGGGAATCTTTGATTCATTTAATGTACCACTCCCTATTCTGGCAGTTTTTAGGGTTAGGGCTGAGGTGGCACGATTCTGGCCACTCTATTAATTGTAACCCTAGCCGTCTTTTGGGACTTGGCTAGCTATATAAAGGGGGAGTCCCCCTCATTTGTATCTCATTAGACAAGTAGACATTAGATCAGGCATTAGCATTAGAGCTAGAGATTGGAGAGTAGAGCATAGTAGAGCATTGTAGATCATTTTTGTGGAAGAGAAAGAAAGTTTTCCCTTTGAAGACTTTTGAGGAGATTGTTGTGTAACACTTTTTATGATAATTGATCTTTTCATTGATGGTGGAATTCGTCTTGTCATAAACAGCTAGCAAGGTCTCTTCTTCCTTTCGAATCCAAGTAGCTTAATTTCATGCAAGTAGTTTACTTTGATGTGTGGTATTTTTGTTGAGGTAGCTTCTTTATTCCATACCACTAGCAACTTGTTGATGATAAGTTTGCCTTGCGTGGTCGACTGGAAATTATCTTGTGTTTAACTTCAATTGTGATTCGTATGCTTATATGCATCGTTGTGATGGTGTATGCATGTTGAGTCGTAATTTGAAAATCTTTTGTTACCCCCTTGAAGATTGCACTGATTTCGCTGAAGCTGTCCGACGTGAGGCTAGGAGAAATTTGGTTGAAGTCTGCCAAAACTAAGTTCCACATATCTTGCATTTAGAGTAGAATATAAATTTCTTAGGCCCTATACCCTTTTACTTTCCGCGCATTTCTGACTAGTTTTAGGAAAACAAGCTATATTGCCAAATCATACGCGAGAATTCCCCTTCAAAATCATACATTAGCTGCTAACTGCAAGAAGTCTGAACAATTGTGTAAGTCCCCTCGTAAGAATACAGCAATACACATCAACCGAACTGGGTCTATTCGCATTAAAGGAACCTTGGAGTTGAACGTGCGAACTTTCTCGCAATCTTAGCGCACGGAATACTTTGATCAAGAGAGAATGGAGTAGCCTTCGGACTATTTCGTTCTGCTGTTTGGTGCGGTCACAAAAACCACGTCAACATGACTCTTCATCTCCCTTTCTTTTGTCCTTACATGCCTGCTTTTGGGCGCATTTAGGCCATGGTGGAGGATGAAATTCATTGACTTCTTTGACCCTTTCTTACCTTGGGCGCATTTTAGCCTAGGAGGTGGATGAAACTCATACTTAGAAATTTTTTTTGATGCTACTAGCTTGCATGTGGCGCATTTTACCATAGGAGCAAGATGGGCGCATTTTGGACATGGTGGAGGACGGTTTGTAACTTAAAAATTTTCCATGCTACCTCATCAATCTAGGCGCATTTTGCCATGTCTACTGGATGAAGTTCCAGACTTAGAATTTTTTCTTCGTTTTCGCCAATTTTCATGCCCTGCTATTTATAGTAAGTCCTCTGATTTTGCGTCTCTGAAGCTCTGAACGACTTGAAATTTTGCATACTGCATCCTCATAACCTTGTTGCCCTGTCAACACTGCCATTTTTAGTCGACCTGCTATTTTTAGCCCATTTCTGGAGGTGGTTTACTATAAATAGTAACCGCTTGTTTCTGATAGCTCCATCTGCCCGATTAACTTGAAATTTTAATGACGTGTTCTCACCACGTGACTGACTGTCGATATCAATGCATGCGCCTATTTTACTATTTTTAGCCAGTTTCCAAATTCGACTTACTATAAATAGTAAGTGCTCCGTTTGACTTGAAATTTTACCAGCAGATAGCCTGAAGGATGTTGATCGTGGTGGTTTACACCGGTTTTTGAAAATTCTGACTTTTTGCCCCTCTTTTCAGGCTCTGAAGCTGGAAACCCTAATTCGCTCTGCATGCGTATCAAAAGATCTCTGTTTGCTCTCGTTTCTGTGGCATTGCGATCAGCTTGTGATTTTGAACTATTGGGAGGCGGCTGCCGAGACACACCTGCTAAAAATAGCAAGTTCCTTATTGAGTGGTTATCTTCGTTTGCATGTCACACCATCGCGAAGCTCTCGAAAAACCCACAAGGAATCATCCGACATGCAAAAGACACCCTGACATGCAAACCCTAAAAATAGCCTCCGAAGGCTGAACTCTGAAAGTCGTTATCTCACTTTGCATGTTACACCGTTGCGAAGGTCTCTGAAAACCCAAAAGGAATATCCAAACATGCAAAGAAAAACTCTGCATCTAGGCCCTGAAATTTGTCTCAGAAGTTGGACTGCTAAAAATAGAAAGTTGCCTGTTTCAGCTCAAATTTTGCACACGAGCAGCTTGATGTGCTCCGAATGCAATGTGACTGTTGGAATTTCAAAAATGTTGATGGATTGCCTGTAATTGCACACTTACTAAAAATAGTAAGTACCTCAGAATCTGATGAAAATTAGCTGAGAGCTTGCTGGAAGCACACTGACAACAATGTTAAGCTCTGTTTTCAATTTATTCACTTCGTTCGACTTCGGATTGACCAGAAGGATGGAAACCCTAATTTTAGACTTGCCAAGTTTCACTTGTTAGGCTCACAGACGGGCACAATCTTGGAAAGACAGACAGTAGAAAAGAGAGACAACGACAAAACAACCGAAAAGCAAAGCCAAAATTAGGGGGGGGTCCCCATTTGCAATGGGGCGATGTGTGAAAAATGTCACAACAATACCCACTATAAAGTAGCTAAATCCCTTACTTCATTTTGTTTAATAGAAACCTATTATGTATTAAAGATAAGTTATTAAATTCAGTTAACTTGATCATACCATTCAATACCCATTTTATTTCACATGATATTAGCATGGTTTGGGCATCATACTTGGTGGCTCCTATTTCTCATTGGGGCTCTGGCAAGGAGAATACGACCAAGGTTTCCTCAAATTTTTCCAAGGTCTTTGTGAATATTCTTCCTAGACTTTCTAACCATGACACCTCGTCTCCTTCAAGCATACTGTGAAGTAGTTCACATCACATGTGCATTCTTGAAGGCATTAACAACTATGGCATCAAACAAAACTCCCTAACCCATCCCTATCCTCTCTAAAATTCGTCTTATATTCTTTGATGGTAATCTGTAACCTGTGGAAGCTCTCACAGTGGCACAGTTAGGGATGTACTGGGCATTGATGGTAGAATCCGGCTTCACACCCACTAGTTGATTTTCTTTGAAAGCTTTTGAAGCCTTTTCAATGAATCCATTTCATGAGCATTTTGCAACCTCTGCATTTCATGAAGCCACATTTCTTCTCCCCAACAATCCCCTTAATTGTAGATTAAAGAGACGTACACTCTACTCTTTTACGCCATACTCAACAATCCTTCCTTAATTTTCCCTACTTCCGAACTGCTCCAAAATCACCTCCATTTTGTCTTGCCTCGCATGCACTCTCTCTACCTTTACCCTTCTTCTTCAAGCCTTACTTTTCATTCTCTCCCTCTCCTTCCAAAACAAAGCTTGAATGAGAATTTAGACAAGTTGTGGGATTTTAATTGTTCGTTGCAATTTTTTTCACGTGACATGCCATTTTCCACCTCAAGAAATGTGTTGTCATGCTCATTTAATGACACCTACTCCCCTTTTGTTCATCTACACTATGCTTCTTTGATAATGCAGCTCCTCCACAACACACACACACCATGCCCATTTAATTTTTTTTGTTGGCCTCCTTTGCTAGGTAATTGATAATTGCTGACTTTGGGCAATATTTCTTATTTTTTATTTTCCACCTACTAGTTGCAAGCCATACCTCGTCCTTTCCCCTGAAAATTCATGACCTCCTTATTCAATGTCTTACTCTTTATTTTATTTTTCTTGTTTCTTTAGTTAATTTTATGATGCAGAAGCATCATGACAAACTTGTGATTTCATGGAGAATTTTGAAAGGATAATCAATTTTGTTGTTTCAACATTGTTCAAGGGTTATTTGAGTCATTTTTCCATGTAATAGAATCATTAGGAGGTCATTGTGTCCTATTTTGCAATAAATGTAAAGAGTTGTCCAAAAAGTGCAAAAAAATTGTAAAAGATGTAAAATTGCACAAAAAAGGTGTAAACAAGGAATATGAAAGGTCATTTGGTTCTAGGTCATTAGAGGGCAGTTGAAAATTAGTTAGAAGTTGTAGATACATGTTGTATTGCCTTTAAAAAGGCTTTGTAACCATTTGGGAACTCGTGAGTGATTGAAAATTTGAAATGGACTAATGAAAAACACTGTATTTCTATTATTTTCTTCAATTTTTTGTAGTATTCTTGCAGGTTACGGCCCAGTAAGGGCAAGAAGTTGCTCTAAATTGATTGTAAGTGATGGTTTAATCAATCACCTTCCATTTCATTCTTGTTTCATGTATATTGGTTCATTTTTGAGATAGTTATTGTATTTTTTGTAAAAATAGTTAAAACCCTGTCCTAGGGTAAACAGAGGCAAAGAAAATTAATTTTCTTTCATTTTAACCTATGAAAATCTCTGATTTTTGGTGAGTTTACTCCTATTTGGATATATTTTCATGTTCCATAGGCTTTAAACCAAATGGTTAAGAGTAATGTGTGAAAGGTTAAAGGTTTGGACTGTAAATCTGTGTACAGTCAGGAAAACAGAGTTTAGCATGAGGATAAAACCTAGGGTTTGTCAAAATACATATGGTAATGGATCTTTTGTGGTTTAATAAGCATTATAAGTTCTAATTAAACATGTCCCAAGTGTTGGCTAAGAGAAATTGATTTTGGGAATATGTAAATCAATAAACCCTATTTGTTCCAAGGCCTAATTAGGTCTAGATCTGATCTGAGACAACAGATTTTGAAGCTTTTGTTACAAAGGACCTAATACCCATTTTAGAGTATGTTTTAAACAGCACCAAAGGAACTTAAATGTGTAAATAGTTTTGGGTTTCAGTGCATAATGTGGAGAAAAAGTTCCGACAGTCCATTTGGAGACCTACAAGCGTTAAGGGGCAGATTGTGAAGGGTGTGCAATAAAAATACGAAGTTTGATTTCATGGGATGTATGATGTGTTTGCTCATGTTGCTTCAACCATATAGAGCTTGTTTTAACTTTAAGTGTTGAATTAGAATTTTGGGCCCTGATTTCAGTTTTGAAGATTTGAGTCAAGTGTTCATTAAAGCGAATTGTGAACTTGAGATGAATAGACAAACAAGGAATGTGTTGAGTTTTGTCAAATGAGGATGAGATAGGTGGTCTTCTTCCTTTGCTTGCATCAGCTCATATAAAAGCACAGAAGGATTTGGGAAAAGAGAGTTGGTTTGTGGTTATGTGGTTGTGTGTGTTGTGTTGTATGCAAGTTAAGAAGAACCTAGTTGCTGCTAAGAGAAGGCAGAGAAAGTTGAGAGAAGTTGTGAAGCAAGAAGAAGCTTTCTTGAGAAGAGAAAAATATGGAAATGTTAAGAAGGCATTTGCAAGCAAAGGAAGAAAGGAAGAAGAGAAAGAGACAAGAGAAATTTGATAGAGAGATAGAGGCACTGAAGCAAGAACTAAGAAGAATAGAGTTGGAGTTCCAAAAGGAGTTCCAGGAATCCATGATGAAGATGAAACAAATGATTGAGCAGGTGTATAGACAAGCCACAAGTTGGCATTTGAAAGTGAAGAAGAGAGCATCGTGGCCTGAAATATTCCGAGCCAAATTTTTTCGTTTTTTCAAATTACAAATTACAAACCAATGCACCCGTTAAGGTTAGCAGCTAAACCAAAATGATGCTGAAGCAACTCTAACCAAAATGTACACCAAGATCCCGATGTGGGCAAGGTGTGAGCATTGGTCAGAGGATCTTAATCAAAATGCTTATGCAAGAACTCTAACCAAGAATGCGCCGACGAACGACGAGCATGTGGTCAAAGGATCCCTAAAATCTAATATACTGAAAGCACACTCAACACCAAGTATGTGCTACTCAATCCATTACGGAAATGAGGCGACCATATGGCGGAGATAACAGGAATTACAATGCTTGAAAGAGAAATATGCTAAATTGCTGAAAGTAACTCGACACCCAGAATGTGCTTTCTCACCCAGAGTGGGAAAGGAGCTACCATAGGGCGGAGATGTAAGATATTACAAAACAACCTTAGAATGTAAAGTGAGCATTACAAATCAGAATTGAACAAGATTGAGAATTACTGCCAGTACTACTGCCAGTTTACAAAATGAAGCTCATTCGCCTGCCAAGAGGATAGGAATTTGAAAGATTAGCATTACATCATATAAGAACTCTCCTTGGCTTGATTGAAGATGCCAAATCAATAACTCTCTCAAAGACCAAAATAATAATTCTGTTTTTCACAAATCTGCACCTTTAAATTAAAAACCAGTAACCTATGAATTTACTCATATGCTCATATCTCTCTCATAACTCACCCAAATGATCTCAAATCTGATGCAATAGACCCTCAAAATGATGGCGCCTAACTTGGTAATAAGAAATGGCATCTAAAAGTGGTTATTAATTAGTGACACGAATCCCAAGGCACTCTAGAAAGTACGACCTTCAAGGAATGACGAATTTGCATTATAAAATCATAAACTTCGTATTAAAATCTACAAATATTCATGAAGGGGCGCCTCTAACAGGGAAACACAATGAGACAATACCCAAAATGACTCTTTTTGTATTTTTGGACTTATGATTAAAAACAACAATCTGCTACAATGAATGTGCAACTCCAGAAAACCACTAATATGCATAAAACTGATTTACCAATCCTCACAAAGACTAAAATGCAGAAATCTCACAATAAAACATTCAAACTACACTATCTCACCACTAGTCGCTATCTTTCAAGCGAGAAGCAATGCCCAAGCTAGGAGGCCTTCATTCCTCGAAGCAATCCCAAAGCCAATCCGGCAGCATAACATTCCTGTAGATAAAAGATGCTGAAATGAGAACCAAAGGCTTCCTTTTATAATTTGCCGTTGACCTTCTCGAAACCCTAATCTTCTTTTCAGAGTCAAACCCTAATTCTTCAAAAGATGGCGTCCCTTTCTTCAAAGTTGTAATTTTGACTTTTAATTATAATTTTATTCCTTCCTTGAAGTTGGCGTCCAACTTATGCTTGGAATAAATCTTTAAATAAAGATATAATTAATTCTTTAAATGAGGCGCCCACCATAAAGAACATCTTTTAAAACAACTTAAAGTGAAGTTGCTAGGCCAAGGGGGTCAATGTTAAAATATAACATTAAACATGACTTAATTAAAAATAATCCAACTTATCTCTCCAGTTATGCCCCAAAGCCCAAAATTGAGTAAGCCAGCTGAGTCGACTGAAGAGGAAGGTCAACTGTGCCGAGACCAATATGACCACTGCCAGAAATAGAATTTACTAAAAATAGTAAATTCCAGAAATTGCTCAGAATGCCAAGAGAAACATATCACTGCGAAGCTCTCTGAAAACCCAGAAAGAATCCGCCATTGAATCAACCAACCTCAAGCAAGAACATCCTTCGAAACAAGAAACCCTAATTTTACCTTCCGAGTAGCCTACGGGTCTCCGGAATAGGCCAATGGCCACTGAAAGGTGCAGTGCTAAAAATGGGGACATTACATGGCCCATAAAGAAGATTGTCAAGAGAAGAAGGATACAAGCAAAGTTAGCAACAAGAAGGCAAAAAGAAGATGAAGAAATGTTTGAAGATGAAGAAATGTTTGAAGATGCAGAAGAAGCATTCATGGAAGAAGAAAAAGGTAGTGCAGCCATGTTCAAGTATGAAGATGAAGGAGAAACAGAGATGAGGAACCTGATTTCAGAGGAAAGAGATATCGAGTTAGTGTCAAGAATGGATGAAGAAATGATCAAGGATGAATTGCTTTTGGAGATTTGCAAAGAGCTGAAGAAAGATGGAGGTATTGTGAAAGAAATAATATATCATTTCTTTGTTGTACTAATGTTTTGGAACAATTTTCAGATCAAGATGCAGCAGATAAGAGAGAGACAAGGTGTTGAGATGAAAATTGAGAAACAACAGAGTGTTGGCAAGCAAGATAGAGGACTGATTTGCATGGACAAGTTCAAACCAAAGGTAAAAATGAAGGTGAGTAGGAGCAGTTACAAGGATAATCAGTGGAAGAGCATACAAAGAATGGAGATTGTGGACAACTTCAAATTCAAGTGGACTTGAAATTTATTTGGCCGGGGGAATGATGCAAGAGCATCATGACAAACTTGTGATTCCATGGAGAAATTTTGAAAGGATGATCAATTTTGTTGTTTCAACATTGTTCAAGGATTATTTGATTCATTTTTCCATGTAATAGAATCATTAGGAGGTCATTGCATCCTATTTTGCAATAAATGTAAAGAGTTGTCCAAAAAGTGCAAAAAAATTGTAAAAGATGTAAAATTGCACAAAAAAGGTGTAAACAAGGAATATGAAAGGTCATTTGGTTCTAGGTCGTTAGAGGGCAGTTGAAAATTAGTTGGAAGTTGTAGAGACATGTTGTATTTCCTTTAAAAAGGCTTTGTAACCATTTGGGAACTCGTGGGTGTGTTGTACCCCAAAATTAAATTTTTTGTTACACTTATACATTTGGAAGAAATGAGTAAATGTCTTGTTAAATCTATCAAAGAGGTCAAAATTTGGTTTTGCATGTCTTGCATGAGGGGTAAGAATGAAAAATTTCCAAAATTTGACGATCTGGGTCTACTCCAAGCGACCTAATCTACAAAACCCAAATCTTAGTTTCTCATACCTACTTTTTAGGAAAACTGCTATTTTTAGAAATCTTCTAAAAATAGTGAGTTTTTCTGGGTTTCTTTTGAAACAAATATTGGCAAAATTTTCTAAAAATAGAAAGTTTGTCCGCCAGGGTCCAAACTGATTTTGATTGGCTCAAAATACTTCCATATCAGGCTGGTACAGTCAGAATCTCAAAAAGGTCAGTTTTGCCCTAGTGGGTCTATTCTGCTTTTTCAAAAGCATATCAGGAGCTCCGAAGTCATCAATGGAGGTCAGTTGGCTGCCAGGCGTCAGATTCAATTATCAAGCATCGAACAGAATATCAAGTGATGAACATGCATGTTGAATGAAGAAGGAAGGTGAAATCTGCTTAAAATTGACTAACACTGATAGCCATGGGCGCCCCAAAGGAAGATAGGCGCCCATCTTTTTAGGGCATCAAACGATGAAATTAGGGTTTGAGCTTCCAAGAAAAGTTGTTCAGAATCCTCCCAGCTCTGTAGTGAATCTAGCAGTGCAATCAACGGATCATCCAGTCACCTGGAATTCGAGGTCAAACAGGGAAGTTTCAAATAGAAGACGGAATGAAAATCATGAAAATGTTTGAAAAGTTTAAGTCTGGGAACTTTCAGTGCCCCTGGTGCCCAGGGGCGCCCAGCTTTTTGAGGGTCCTAACTCAGCTATAAGGATTTGCAAATATGCTCAATTTCTCCAGAATTTAGACGGCTTTGCAACGGGTGTCTTCTTCAGAGTATCTGACTTGTCATTCTCCGGCAAATCCAAATCGAGTTGAAGGTATAGGATGAAGGTTTGAATTTGAAGATAAAATCTAATGAAAAATATTCTAAGCCTGGAGAAAATGGGCTCCCCTATAAGAGAAAGGCACTAATGATTTCGAAGGCTCAAATGGATGAATTTTCCAGTAAAGCTTCCAGCATGACTTCTCCAGAATAGATCAAGCTTTCCAACGAGATCACCAACACATCAATCTAAGTTAGCAATCACCAGATGCAGCAACCAGAACAAAAGGTCTAACAGAGCCAAAGTTGAAAGCAGAGAAGAAAACACCAAAAATGGCTAACTCTGGTAAAGTTGGGCACCCCAGCTTGCGAGGGGCGCCCAAGCTTTTGAAGCCTCAAATCCAACTTTCTGACAAAGTTACTCCCAGGAGACTCCTCTTGATTTCTCCTCAACTCCGTAATGAGCCCAACCATCAATCAATCTGGTGCCTAGAACTCCAGATCTGACGAGATCATCTGAAGAAGAGCAAAGGTGAAGAAAATGAAAAAAAAAAATTCTTAGTCTGGTAAACATGGGCGCCCCTGGTGAAGAAGGGCGCCCAAAATTTTGAGGTCTAAGATGATAGAATTTGCCAACATAGCCTCCAAGATCGTCTTGTCTGATTCAATTAAGCTATTGTTGTGACCTTTTCACACATCGCCCCATTCAAAATGGGGACCCCTAGTTTTTGCTCCATTCTGGTCTTTTGGGGCTTTGGTTTTTATCTCCCTCTCTCTTTCTGTCTCTTTTTTGATTATCTGCCTTCCGGGGATGTGCCCATCATTGAACTTAAACATGAAATTTTGGCCAAGTCTGAAAATTAGGGTTTCCACCTTTCTGGTCAGTCCTGGGGTCAAATGAAATGAATGAATTGAAAACAGAGACTAACATTGTTGTCAGTGTGCTCCCAGTGGACTCGCAAAATTTCATCAAATTTCGAATACTTACTATTTTTAGTAAGTGTGCAATTTCAGGGCATTCCGTCAGCATTTTTGAAGTTCTAACGGTCACACTGCATTCAGAATACCTCAAGCTGCTCACCTACAAAATTTGGGCTGAAACAAACAACTTACTATTTTTAGCAATTCAACTTCTAGGGCAAATTTCAGGGTTTATATGAAGAATTTTTCAATGCATGTCTGAGGATTCCTTCTGGGTTTTTAGAGACCGTCGCGATGGTGTAACATGCAAAGTGAGATAACAACTTTCAAAGTTAAGCCTTCAAAGGCTATTTTTAGGGTTTGCATGTCATGGTTTTCTTTGCATGTCAGGTGATTCTTTGTGGGTTTTTCGAGACCTACGCAGTGGTGTGACATGCAAAACTGGATAATCAATCATTCAGGAACTTGCTATTTTTAGCAGGTGCATCCCGGCAGCCACCTCCCAACACTTCAGAAACACGAACTAATCGCAATGCAACAAAAACGAAGACAAACGGAGGTCATTTGATATGCATGCAAGATGAATTAGGGTTTCCAGCTTTGAGACCCAAAAAGAGGGGTAAAAGGTCAAAAATTTTGAAAACCGGTGTAAACCACCGCGATCAGCATCTTTCAAGCTATCTGCTAGTAAAATTTGAGGGAAAACGAAGCACTTACTATTTATAGTAAGTCATTTCAGAAATTGGCTAAAAATAGAAAATCAGCAACAGGCACCAGTGTCAACAGGCAGGACACGTGGTGAGGAGCGCATCATTCAAATTTCAAATCAAACGGAGTTGTGGAGGTACCTGAAATGAGCAGTTACTATAAATAGCAAACCACCTTCAGAAATGGGCTAAAAATAGCAGGTCAACTCAGAATAACAGTGTCAACGGGCTAATGAGGTCATGAAGATGCAGTGTTCAAAATTTCAAATCGATCTGATCTTCTGAAGTGTGAAAATCAAAGGACTTACTATTTATAGTAAGGCATGAAGAAGCTGGTGAAGAAAGGAAAAATGGCTAAGTCTGAGACTTCATCCACCTCCACCTTGAAAATGCGCCCACCTCAAGTCATGCATGCAAAAATATTCCAAAAGGCATTTCAGCCTCCTGCTTAGCTAAAATGCGCCCAAGGAAAAGCTAGTGAAAGTTAAATTTTTTCTAAGTATGAGGAATATCCACCTCCTATGGCAAAATGCGCCCTCCTCACAAGCCAAGCATGGAAAAGTTTCTAAGTACAAGCTTCATCCTTCAGCCTAGGTAAAATGCGCCCACTTTGAGAGGGTTGATAGCAAAATTTTCTAAGTATGAAACTCGTCCTCCTCTTGTGGCTAAATGCGCCCAAGATTGGTAAAGAATTCAAAAAACAAGTCAACAAAGCAAAAGGTGGCGTTTTAAACTTCTATCCTCCTCTATGTGTCATTTGCGCCCATGCAAGGAGAAGGTCAAAGGGTCAACAAAATTTCATCCTTCACACATAGCTATATGCGCCCAAGTGAAGGAAAGTAATGAACAAACAAGGAAGCTCAAGAGTCACGTTGAAAGGCTTTATCCCTCTCCTCTTGTCATATGCACCCATCCTTTTCTCATGCTAAATGCGCCCAAGTGTGCAAGGTGGTGAGTGGAAAATGAAATATTTCTAGGTGTGGTAAAGTTGAATATTCCCCCTTCAAGTGTGATATGCGCCTAAGGTGTGTGAGGTGGTGAATAATATGTTGGGCGTTGGAATTATTAAGCCTATGGAGGATGAAAAATAAAGCATGTTTGGCGTTGGAATCCAAGTAGGATGTGCTTTCAAGGAAAATTTTCCAAATAAATTGATAAAAAAAAAAAATTCCACCACTGGCAAATGAGTAAGGTTGAATAAAATTTCCTAAGGCAAAGTTTTCAAAAATGCAAGGTGATTCAAATTTTTTCTAAGGCAAAATATTTTCTTCCTTAAGAAAATACGCCTAGACTCTGTGATGATAAAATTTTCCTGGGCATGAATAAATTTGTCAGCGGATGGAGTCAGAGGATGTTGGCATTGCAGGATTGATAAAAAATTCCAAGTCAGAGCAACACGAGATAATCACAGATGTGAAGAACGGATTTAAATTGATTGAATAATATTTTTCTAAGGTTCAAATTTTAAAAATCAAATGAACCCGTTCGTTGTATACCCATGAGTTCGACGAGTTCTGGAGAAAATTTTCTTCTGGGTATTGAAGATTTTCGACGAGAAATTGATTTCCAAGTCCTCTGCACTTCACCAAGGCCTTCAGGATGAAGAATTTAATCGGTGCTTGAATTTTGGATTTTCCTAAAGGAAAGTTTAAAATTTTCTAAGGCAAATTAAATAAAATGTGTTTTCAAAAAGAAAATGCTTCGACGATGAATTTAAAGTGAATTGCCTAGATATTTTTGATTGAGTTCTTCACAAATGAATTTTTCGAAGCATCAGAGGTGATTAAAATTTAAAATTTGCATGATAGAGCTCCGGCTGGTGAATAAAATTGATTAAAAGATGAATTTAAATAAAATATTTTCAAAAGTGAATTAAAACATGCCAGTCAAAGTTGAAATTCTAGAAGGCCAAGATTCCTGACGTCGAAAGACAAGTGTCAAAAATGCCAGAGGAGGGAAATTCAAATGGAGTAGTGGAGATTTAATGTACTGGCTAAACTTAGCCTCCTTCCAGAATTCGAATTTCCTATAAGAGCTGAAGGTTATTCACTTCTTTTTCACAGCTGAAGAAGTTCAAATTTGCTCTAAGTCCAGTGTTGCAGTGAGTTGTTGAGGCTGAAGTTCAAAATTTGTTGAAGGAAGTTGCTGAAGCTGAAGTATGAATGTGCAAGTGGAAGGTTTGAGATTTTGCTGAGGTTGAAGGCTGAAACTTGAGTTTGTTGCTGAGGCTGAGAAGGTACGAATTGAAGTCTAGTTGCTGAAGCTGAGTTTTAAAAATATGAAGTTGCTGAAGAAGTTTGAAATTTGTTGAAGAAGATTGTTGAAGTTGAAGGTTGCTAAAAACTGTGAACTTGCTAAATCTGATCTGAAGTTGAAGAAGTGCGAATTTACAAGAGTTCAAGTTGCTGCAGCCAGCTAAGAAATTTGCTAAGTCTCTTGAAGTTGCTGAGAATTTGAAGTCTAGAATTGCTGAAGCAAAGTTGGGCGATTTTCTATAAAGTTGGAGTTGCTGAAGCTTGCTTAGAAATTTTTCTAAGTATTGGCAGTTTAAAATCTGTTGAAGGAGAAGTTGAGGTTTGCAAATGAGAAATTTTGCAGCTTCTCAAAGTTTTAAAAGTAGACTGGCAGCCCTGCAAAACATTTTATTTATTTTTCTAAGTTAATTTGCTAATGGATGTTTATTGTTTTACAGATGGATGAAGCAAGAACAACTGGCAAGGACAACAACGATACATCCAGGCAAGCTGTTATCAAGAAGCTGAGCAAGCCTTTCATGCCAGAATCGAAGTTCACTTCAAAGTTGGCCAAGCTTGTTGACACAAATCTGGGCTCTATCAACTTGGAGACTTTCAAGAAAAGAATGCTGGGAATTGGTAGTCATCAACCTTCGAACACTTCACACAACATCGTTCGAAGTGGATTATATGCAGCTGCTGGTTTCCCACCAGCTATTCAGTGTTCAGAGCTGATGATGGAGTGCGCCAACTGCTATGAGAAGGATCACAGATCAATTATGTCACCGGATGGTCAAGTGCTCGCCAACCTTACTCCTGCTGCTATTGGTGAAGCCTTTGGAATTCTAGCGCACAGGAATATGATTTACAAGTCCAGAGAGCGAGCTGAGCGAATGTACGCTTCTGCATTCGAGAGATGTAAAGAGACGATAAATACTGCTGGATGAGCAACCCCAAGCCCTCTCGTACGAAGCTGCCAAGGAAAATTATATCAGATGACTTGAAGCAGGAGTATTGTGATCTTATCATGATGCTGAGTCGAGTTGGAGGCTGCCCTCAGGCTTTTATTTTTGAGTCGTGGATGTTCTATTACATCAACCTTGTGCTGGAAGGAAAAGACTACGTCAACTGGGTGGTGATGATCAGTGACAATTTGCACGAGCAGCTCCTGAGTTTGAGAAGAACGAAAACATTCTATATGGGCTCCTACATTAATTACATGCTGGCTCGTATTATGAAATACAGAGGAATTTCATACAAGGAGCTTGTTGGTTGTGGTTCTCACCAATTTAAAATATATGAGGCTTGTCCGCAGCTGCACTTGACAAGTACTACTCATTACAAGCGTGTCAACGACGCTTTTACCATGCACATCACAAGAACACTTCAAGAGCGTATGTATCACAGAATCTTGAGGGAAGCTCAAGAATTGATCGAGAGGTATGGGTGTTGGTTTATACAGTTTCCAAAGTTTTCTTATATAAGGCTGCAAGGATTTTCTTCATACCCATATAGGCTGCCTAAGTACCCAACCAATAGAATATTAATGTTAGAAATATCTAGGCAACTAGTTGCCTATGATAAGATTCAGAAGAAAAAGAAGAAGGGAGGTGTTGACTTCCCAATTGTCATGGGCAATTTTGATGAAGTGTGTCCTTCATTACAGGCAGCTAGAGAAGCTGAGAGTGAGCTTCAGTTTTATCACTTCTCCTATCACACCAGCAAACAGCACTATGATCCACATAACAATCTCAGGTGGGTACTGTTAGAAGAATTTAAACATAAGGCAAACATTGAGGATTATTGGGCTGGTGCATCAGACGAGGCTGAAGTCAGGAAAAGAATGTTCTCTAGGTTGCCAATAAACATGATCAGGGAGTGTGAAGTCATTCCAGTACCAGACCAGGTGGATGAAGATATGAACGTTGTCCATCCAGATTATGAGGCAGTGAGAGATACTCCACTTCCACTCCTGGATTGGTCGAAGCCAGAGATTGCTGACTTGGACACACTTTCCATTCTAGTCTTGACATTTACTAGAGCATGGGTTGACAGGCGTGTGAGTAGATTGAAGAGTAGGTCGATTGCATTGACTTACAATTTGATGGGAGATCACAGGACACCCACTACCAACAGAAAGAAACAAATTACACGAGGTCCAAAATCTCGAAGGAAAGAGCCAGTTCGGCAGGAGCTTGTTCAACCGGAGCCTCCACGAGTTGTAGTTGAGTCACCCACGCCATTGGAGACACGCTCTCCAAGCATACAGGAGGTTTCTTTATTTGCTGATCAAAGGAATGCATTGAATCAGGTGCAAGAGGTACATGAAGATAATCAGCCACCACGGAGAGAGTCAGTTGGCCAGAGTGTCAACGCACCTAGTAGAGATGATCAGCAGACCGATGAGGGGACTGCTACTGACCCTCAGTTTCAGCAAGAATTAGAGGCGGATTTAGATGATGATGATATAGTTTCGGGAGATACTCAGCCACTAGAGGACGATGAGCCTCTCCAGAATGATATAGAAGTTGAACAAGTCCGTGAGGTAGAGGCACAAGAACAACAGCCATTTGATATACAATATACAGTACCTGATTGGCTCAGAGATAGGATGAGAAGGAGCCCCAGTGAAGAAATTGATCCAGCGATTGAAATGGAAGAGTTGTTAAATAGGATTAATGCGCCTCCACAAAAGAAGAGGGCACGAAAATTTTCAAAGATATCAACTGATGAGGATGGCTCTCGCACCCTTCGTATGGCAGTGCCACAAGTTGATTGTGATCGAGACGAAGCAGTGCCAGAAAACTATGTGGTCACAACTTTGGAGTTAGGACGCCCCACAGGTGCACAGATTGTTGAGGAATGTGATAACTCCTACCACGCCCTCAAGGACAGATTATTTAAAAAGGAAGGAAAGTATAAGAAGTTGAAAAGGGAGAATAAGGCTTTGATAGGATATATGCAGTAGTTGTCTCGTCCTTCTGGGCAAGAGATTCCAGCAATAGAACTTCCAACTGAAATACCTAGAGAGTCAATTAGTGGCTTGTTGGAGTTGGGGAAGATGGCACAGGAGGCAGATAAATGGGTTGCAAGAGTTCGTGCTGAGACAGAAAAGTTCATGTAAGAACTCGCTCATGCTTTCCAGCAGGCTTCCAATATCATGGCACGTATGGAGGCAGTTGATCAGGCCTGGGGTGATGCTTCAAGTTTATCAGAGCAAGGTTATTCAGCGTCTTGAGGCATACTCCTTTGCAGATGTTGATCGATGGAGGAGTCATTCAAGAGAATGATAGATACGACTTTTCTAGATGGTACTCTTCAGTAGTCACAGGATGTGGTTTCTTTGACGCAGCACAGGTGGATTCGGCTAGAGTTCGGAAGGCTATGGCCAATATTATTGATGGGGTCCAGAATACCTTCGAGGCTATATTTTCTAGACGGTTGAATCCCGAGGAAGTGACTACTGATAATTTGAGGGGTAGGCTGGTGCCTTTCTTTTCAGAAGTTAAGACCTTTGTACAAGATTACTTTGAGAACACTTCTACTTTCTCCAACTTGATTCAAAGCACGTAGGATTCCTTAGCCACTTGGAGAAAGTCTTGTGCACGGCATGACCAGTCAGTCACGGTGTTAGAGTTCCAGCTTGATTGCATTCCACCTATTTCAGTTCAGGAGGTTGAGGCTATACTTGCCAGGTTCATTGAGTTTGCAGTCAGGGAGAAGGAGAACAGGGTACACTACTAGGCGATGATCTTCTAGAAGGTGATTGTGGGCATTAATTGCATTTACTATTTTGGGAGTGAGTAGGAATCTTTGATTCATTTAATGTACCAATCCCTATTCTGGCAGTTTTTAGGGTTAGGGTTGAGGTGGCTCAATCTGAGCCTTTGATTTGATTGTAATCTGAGCCGTCCATTGGACTAGGCCATCTATAAAAGGGGGAGTCCCCCTCATTTATAATACATTAGAAATTAGAAATCAGAATAGAGATTAGATTAGAGGAGATATTAGAGAGTAGACATTTTGCTTAATAGTTTGATAGCATAGTTTGGAGGAGAAGGAAAGTTTTGTAAGAGATTGTTGTGTAACACTTTCATAATAGAAGATCTTTTCATTGATGGTGGAATTCGTCTTTGTTATGGACAGCTAGCAAGGTTTCTTCATCCCTTCAATTCCAAGTAGCGTAAAATAACTTAGAATAGCATTTTCATTTCATGCAAGTAGATATTAGTTGTGGGTTTGTGGTGTTGATCAAGGCAACTTCGCTTTATTCCATACCACTAGCAGCTTGCTGACGGCAAGTTCGCCTTGTGTGGTCAGCTTTGGAGCATTCATAAAACAACTTCAGCCAATTCATATTTTGGTATGCGTCGTCTTGGCGGTATCTTGATGTTGGTTAGTTTGAAAATTTCGCTATCCCTTTGAAGATTACCAACTTTGTAATAAGTTGTCGGTGATGAAATTTGAAAGCGAGTTTAGTTGAAGTTGTTTGAATTGATCCCATCACACCTTTAGGAATTAGAATATAAGTTTCTTAGGCCCTACACTCATTTGCTTTCACTTTTATTTGACTAGTTTTAGGAAGTACATACCTTATTACCAAATCATCATATAAATCCCCTTAAATCATCTATCTCATTATATTTGCAAGTCTTGAACAATTATTAAGTCCTCTATTGAAAATAGCAATTCTGCAACCAACCAATTTGAGGGGTATTTCCAAAACATTTGGTTTCTTGGAGTTGGGCGATGCAAACTTTCTTGCAATCTTAGCGCACGAAATAATTTGATCAAGAGAGAATGGAGTAGCCTTCGGACAACTGTGTTCTGCTGATTGGTGCGGTCACAAAAATCACATCAACAGCTATCCAACGAAGCAGTTAGCTAGTCAATTTGATCAACGTAGCTCCGGTAAAATTTCATCAGAAGATCAAAGGGAAATGAAAGAACTTAAGTCATGTGCGAAAATGGCTTAACAACATGAAAGTTCGGAGCCCCTGGAAGAAATAGGCTCCCATGAATTTGAAGGTCAAAACGAAGTTTTCCATCAGAGGCACCTCCAAAACAATCTTCTCAAAATTAGTCAAGCTACGCGATGAATCATCCAGCTCATTCATCGGATCAA
>VDFB02215398.1:0-40600 GCA_007258455.2 Sequoia sempervirens
AAGGAATCCAAAGCCCATACCTTTCTTTTTAACACTTATCATAGGAGATAAATTGTTGCATAATAATATGATTGATTCAGAGGCTAGTACAACTATAATGCCAAAACAAGTGGTAGGTGCTTTGAAGCTCAGGTATGAGCCCCTTGAGATTTAGGAATCATGCAACTAGATGGGAAGAAAGTTTCAACCATTGGTCTAATTAAACATTTGTCTCTAATATTGAGAACCAAGGATAGAGAAAAGATGAAGATTCTTTCTAAATCCTTGCATCCCAAACATATTGCAAATAATGTATTTTCATGCTTTGAAGCTACACAAATGTCCATCTCTCAATGGGAGAAATATTGCATAGAAATGCTAGAAGATGAAGAAGATACAAGTGATTGGACTTCTGAAGAAGAGGTGTTGCTCAGCCAATTCATTGATTCTATTCCATTCAGAAATTTCCACTAAACAAGGTTAGGCAGATATGTGATTTCTGATGATGATCAATTCTTCCTGAAGCTAATGAAGGATCAAAAGAAATCCAATGACCCGTCCAATAATCGTATATGAACCATATATTTTGATGCTGCCAAGTGTAAAGCTGGATTTAGAGTAGATGTCCAATTGCTATCTCCAATGGGATCAGAAACCCTCAGAGCTTACCAATTTTTTTTTCATACTTAAATAATGATGTTGAACATGAAGCCTTGGTTCATGGTCTAATCCTTGTAGAAAGGATGAGTATAAAGAGAGTGCGGGATTTTAGAGATTCAGAGTTGGGGGTGAGCCAAGTCCATGATTAGGAAACTTTGAAACATACTTGAATGAGGTTGTATAGACATTGGATTTGGGACCTGATCAAAAATTTTGAAGCCTTCAACATAAAAGGAATTCATTGATCTCAAAATAGTGTCGTTGATCAAATGACATCTGCTAGGTCACAATTTGAACCAGTTTCTGACTCAACCAAGTAGAATGTAGTGCAGATTATTGTCTGACCCTCAATTCTTGACAATGATGAAAATTGACAAGTTTTTGATGATGACACTCAGATTGCTACCTTCATTCAAAAGGGAAGAATGGCTTCTGATTTTTCACCCTTGGGAGTAGAATTTCTCGAAGGACAGGCCATCTAGTTAAAAGGGAACAAACTTCCTAGAGGATTGATTTCCCTTGAGAACCTCTTTGACTATGAATATGCGAGGAACGACAAGCGGAGCTCACCGTAGATGAGAAAGACTATGGAGAGCTAGATGTCGGAAGCAACACAAAGTTAAAATTCAAAAGGGAGGTTTTGTAGAAAGATAAAGAAAGATTAAGGGATCTATGATATGAATATGATAGAGTTATGGCCTAGACCTACGATGATCTTAGAGGTTATGACTCAGGTATAATTCAACATACCATTGACCTAGAGGAAGGGTCCAAGCTCATCCGACAGAAACAAAAGCTAGTCACTCTGAAAGTTGAAGCCTTGATGGAATAAGAGCTAACCAAGCTAGTTGACTCAAGAATCATATATCCAATCAAACATTCCACCTGGGTATCAAATCTAGTACTAGTCTAAAAGAAGAATGGTGACATCAAACTTTGGCTTAATTTTTGGGACTTGAACAAAGCCTCACTAAAGGATCATTATCCCTTGCCATCAATGGAGAAAATTCTACAGATAGTGGTCAAATCTGAGATGTTACCATTGCTCGATGGTATTTTGGGATATAACTAGGAATATGTAAAAGAGAGAGACCAACACAAGATGGCATTCACCACCAAGTGGGGAACATTTTCATATTCCAAGATGTCATTCAGACTATCGAATGTTGGTGAAACTTTTCAACAAGAAATGGATATTGTTTTCAGAGGTTTAATCAACCTAATTATTTCGACATACCTGGATTACCTAACAGTCTTTTCAAAATCAAAAGATGATCATTTTGATCATCTAGAAAAGGTTTTCAAAAAGTGCCAATTGTTTGGGATTTCTTTAAACCCCAAAAAATGTGTCTTCGGAGTGCCTCAAGGTAAGTTGCTTGGATTTGTGGTGCCTAAAGGGGTATGTGCAGGATCATCATGGGAAAAGCAAGCCCTTAAGTGGCAAAAAATTCAAAACAATCAGAGTTAGGAAACTTCACATAAAAATTTGAATAAGTTATCTATATTATTTCAAAAATATGTAAGAATAGAATCTATAGCAAATTGAATCATGTAGTTTATAAACTACTAGGTTTTTCTTAAGAAAAAAAAAACTATTTGGTGAAAATTTGAAATTTCAATACAGTAGTACTTAAATTTCAGCAAAAAAATAAGTAGTGTTTGTCTGACCATCCTAACCACAATAAAATAATAATATTTTTTGTAAGATTTTAGATATAAGTAGAGGACTTATGTCTCGATGTGATGCATATTTTGTTGTAATTTTTTTCCACATAAATAATGGGTATGTGTAGGATCATGATGGGCCAAAAAGAGGCGATATGATGGAAATGTGTAGGGTATGCGGCTGACTAATTTTTTTTACCCAAAATTGATGAAATGAAAAGGATTTTTTAAAGGCCAGCTTTCCACCAATATAAATTATGCTATGCACTGAGATTTAATAAAATAATTATTATTCATTTTTTCTAATTTTTAACTTCGAGTAAGAATCTGATTGGTAGGCTGATTCGAAACATCTATAACTTTCCAAGAGCAATATCGCATTTGTTGAATCGAGCATGTCACAGCTAACTGCATACTATAGGATTAAAAAAGAAAAAATTGAATTTCATGAAGTTTTGACCAAGTTAAGATGGTTAGACATCGTTTTTTTTGCTGTTTTAAAAATTTGTAGCAGGCCCAATTATTTACTTGGAAAAAATTAAAAGAAATATGCATCACATTGGGACCACTCTACTTATATTTAAAAATATTATCATTTATTGTGGTTAGAGATTGGTTAGACGGGCACCTACTTCTTATTTTTCTTTGAAATTTAAGTACTACTACATTCAAATTTTAATTTTCGCAAATAGAGGGCATGTCGCGGGATCATCGTGCAAATATAGAGCCCTTAAGTGAAATTTAGAAAAATCAGTGTTAGGCAACTTGGTAAATATTTGAATAAAGTTATCCTATGTATTTCAAAAAATATGTAGGGCACGAGAATTTGTAGAAAAATTGAACCCTTAGTTTCTAAAACACTAGGTTTATTTAAAAAAATAAAAAATCTATTTGGTAAAAATTTGAAATTTCAATGTAGTGGTACTTAAATTTCAGGGAAAAAATAAGAAGTAGGCATCTATCTTACCACCCTAACCACTTAATAAAATGATAATATTTTTTTATAATATTTTAGATATAAGCAGAGGACTCATGCCTTGATGTGATGCATATTTTTTGTAATTTTTTTCCAAGTAACTAATTAATTATGAATTTTTTATTACAACTTAGAAAATATAAAGCTTCGTCTATCTGACCACCTTAACTTGGACAAAACTTCATGAAAATTAATTTTTTTGCTTTTAATCCTATAGTATGTGAAGCATAGAATGTGATACATGTTTTAGATTCAAAAAATATGATACTGTTTGAAAGTTATAGATGTTTTTCAATCAACCTATCGATTAGGACTTTAGTCGTAATTCTAATAGAAAATGAATAATAATTATTTATTAAATTCAAATTAAAGCATAATTTGTATTGGTGGAAAGATGAGAATATCCTCTAAAACCCTTTTTGGTTCATCAATTTTTAGATTGAAAAAAGTCGTCCAGCCACATACCCTCATAATATTGCCACTTTTGGTTGCACCATGATCCACATACCCTAGATTTCTTTTTTTTTTAAAAATAAACCTAGTAGTTTAAACTACATTCAATTTTCTGGATTCTATTCTTACATATTTTTTTAAATAATATAGATAACTTATTCAAATTTTAAGATCAGAGTTGCCTAACTCTAATTTTTTTTTAATTTTGGCCATAAGGGCATGTTTTTACCAGTGATCTTTACTTTGTAAGCCCAATTAATTATGAGTTTTTTATTACAACTTTTAAAAATGCCAAAAAAATTGTATGTCTATTTCACCTTAACTTGGTCAAAACTTTTATGAAATTCATTGTTTTTTAATCCTATAATATCTGGCTTTTAAAATGTGATAATCTATTTGGGATTCAAAATGTGACACTACAGAAAGCTATAAGATGTTTTTCAATCAACCTAACAATCAGGATATTAGTCGTAATTCAAAATAGAAAATGAATAATACTTACTTATTAAATTTAAAGTAAAGCATAATTTATATAGGTGGAAAGCTAAGAATCTCCTTTAAAAACCCTTTTTATTTCATCAATTTTGGGTTAAAAAAAGGTTGTCAGCCACATACCCATCATATTGCCACTTTTTGGCCTAGCATGATCCTACACATAGCCAATGCTAGAATAGAAATAGATCTCGAAAGGGTTAGATCTATAATGGAATTACCCTTGCCAGTAACCCAGAAAAGACTCTAGTCATTTTTGGGGAAGATCAACTTCATCAATAGGTTCATTTTAGACTTTTCTGGTATTGTGAGGCCTATCACACTAATGCTTAAGAAGAGTTTGTTGTTCAAGTGGACCCCCAAAAGTAATGAAACTTTTGAGCAAGTAAAGGTAGCTGTTTCCACTACTCCAGTCCTAGCTAACCCATATTTTTCCAAAGATTTCTTACTCTTAGGGTATGTCGCGAGGATCATCATGTAAACAGACACTTAAGTGGCAAATTCAGAAAAATAGGTGTTAGGCAACTTGATGTAAAAATTTTTGAATAAGTTATCTATATTATTTCAAAAATATGTAACAATAGAATATGTAGAAAATTGAATGTAGTTTCTAAACTACTAGATTTATTTTAAAAAAAAGAAATCTATTTGGTGAAAATTCTGAAATTTCAATGCAGTAGTACTTAAATTTCAAGGAAAAATAAGAAGTAGGTGTCTGTCTGACCACCCTAACCATAATAAAATGATACTATTTTTTTATAAGAATTTATATATAAGTAGAGGACTCATGTCGGATGTGATGCATATTTTTTTATAGAATTTTTTTTTTTCCAAACAAATAATTAATTATGATTTTTATTATTACAACTTTTAAAAATATAAAAAACTGTTATGTGCAGGCCACCTTAACTTGGTCAAAACTTCATCAAATTTATTTTTTATTTTTTTTTTAATTCTATAGTATGTGAAGCTTTTAGAGTGTGGCCTTATGTTTTAGATTCAAAAATATGATACAGTTTGAAAGTTATAGATGTTTTTCAATCAGCCTATCGATCAGGACTTTAGTCGTAATTCTAATAGAAAATTAATAATAATAATTTATTAATTTCAAATTAAAACATAATTTATATTGGTGGAAAGCTGAGAATATCCTCTAAAAACAATTTTTGTTTCATCAATTTTGGGTAGAAAAAAGTTGTTAGCCACATACCCTACAAATACCCATAATATTGCCACTTTTTGGCCCATCATGATCCTGCATATACCCTCTATGTATATAGTGGCCAAGATAGTATAGCTTTAGTGCTTACTCAGAAGGGAAGTCAAGATGATGGAGAGCAAGCCATCGTATTCCATTCAAGGAACTTTAAATTTTATGAAGTCAAGTATAAATTTGTAGAGAAACAACCTTTTTCTATTGTTAATAGTTTAAAAAATTTCTAACACTTGGTGTCAGCCAACAAGATTACTATTCTCGTGGCACACACTAGTGTGTGGGAATATATCACTGAAGGTGAGATCACAAAAAAGAGAGATAACTAGATCACTAAGATCCTAGAATATGATATAGACATTAGACCAACCAAGCCAGTTTGAGGAAGAGGCATGTGTGAGTACATCACACAGGAAATGAGTCTTGAAGCCGAAAAGGAGAATGATTTGGTATACTCAGACCAATTTGAGTCTAAAGAATCTTGGGTGGCTGATCAGACACGATACATGCAAAAGCGATATTACCCTACCAGCCTTTCGATTCACAAAAGATGATACTACTGATTGCAAGGCATCAAGTATGTATTAATTGAAGATGTATTATTTAAAAGGAATTATGATGGTGTGTTGCTTTGATGTCTCATAAAGCTAAAGGCGGAAAGAGTTCTTAACGAATTCCACATCAACCCTGAGAGTGTACATTTCTCTGCCAAGACCATTGCTTTAAAGATAATGTGTATGAGATATTATTGTCTTTCCATGTTTTTCGAAGCACACCATCTGGTGTAGAGTTGTACCCAGTGCCAATATTTTGTTGGAAAAAGAAAGAATATCACTTTACCCCTAAGCCCAATTGTAATAAAAAAACCCTTTGCCCAATGGGGTCTAGATTTTATTAGAATGATAAATCCTATTTCTAGTGCCAGACACAAGTGGATTCTTATGGAAACTAACTACTTTAAAAGGTGGATGAAATTTGTAGCCCTAAAAAATGTAACAGAAGGGGAAATTGTTAATTTCCTCTAAGAGATAGTGACCAAGTTTGGCCTTCCCAAGACCATCATGTCCAAAAATGCCTGAGATTTTGTTGGGTTGGGAATGTCATATTTCACTATCGAACATGGGATTTTCCTCAAAACTTCATCAAATTACTACCCACAAGGGAACGGATTAGAAAAGTCCAACAAAAACCTAATTAGGTTGATTAAATGCATTGGATCAGAACGACGAAGGGATTGGCACAAGAATTTGCTAGCCACTCTATGGGTAGACTAAATTAATCCCAAATAGATTCTAAAGACCTCTCCTTATGAGTTGGTGTATTGGAAAGAGGTAGTACTACCCATTTCTATAGAAATCCCTGCTTTACAATTACTGAAATCCCTAGAGGTTGAAGAAAATGGTGGAATGGAAGTACGATTGGTTGAACTCATCCAACTAGAGGAAGACAAATAAAAGGCTTATAAAGCCATGATCAACTACCAATAGACAGTTAAGCGATGGTTTGACAAAAATACTTCTAACCCAGAATTCAAAGAGGTGGGCGTAATGCTAAAGTATGATGAGTGTACTGCAAAATGAGGACAACACACAAAATTTGAAGTGCTATGGAAGGGATCCTTCTGAATTAGGGCATGTAAGGAAAATAACACATACAAACTCAAAGATATGGAAGGAAATGCTTTAGAAATACCGGTGAATGGTATTTATTTGAAGATTTTCCATTAAAATATGTAGTTCTTTAATAAAATTTTAACAGATATGTACCATATGTAAAAAATTGTAAATAACTCAAAATTTTGAGAATAAAGAACATAAAAGAGGTAAAGGTTTGTATTTTATTATATTTATCCAAAAAATTACATGTAAGGCAAACTTGAGGCTCAGTTTTTAACATTGAGGCTCTCTTGAGCAAACCCAAAAGGAGTTACAGAGCCAAAAGATCAAAAGGGGAGGCAACATGAAAAAAATAGTCAAAAAATTCTCTAGCCACTGCCCAAGAAGCTGAAAGGGTTAACAAGTTCTCCTTCTTCTTTTATTTTGTTCTTCTTCTCCTTGTCTGCTAGGTTGCAAAAAGGGGCTGAATACAATGGACACAAACTCCACAACACAAGCCCCAAGCCTACTCATTGTGAATCTACACCAAAAATTTGAAGTGCTTCCTTCAGGTGAGTCTGGGAATGCACTCCATGGTGTACTCACATAGCAAAAAAGTGGTTTTTGGTTGAGATGAACAATGGTGCATCTCAACATCCATGGTGTGATAATCTATAAGAAAGGGCAACCAGGGTACATCTACTTGAAATTCCACATGCCTGCACAGGTCCATAGCACTCAAAATACCAACACTAGAGATGGCCACTTGCACTATCTCACCAAGCCCTTCCATCAACAAGGTGTCGAACATCCACTGGCACAAATCAATTATCATGGGTTTGGACACATTCAGGTCCAACAGTGAGGCCACAAAGTGGGAAAGCACATTGTAGTTGCTCCGGAGTTGGTTCTCATCAGTAATGAAATTAGTGCCAACCACCCACTTGAACATGACCATGTGACAAGGTGGTTGCAATTCTTTACTAGGAAATTAATTTGATCATTTGTGAGCTCTCTTGTGAAGAAAAATTGTAGTCTTCATGGGAGGAGCCGAATGGGAGTTCCTAAGCCAACATTTTGATAAGGTAGTGACTTATGGTGGAATTAGAATAAGTGAAAGGCTTGCTAACTTAGAAGACTAGGCTTTCAAGTGAATGTTGCAAAAGGTGGCATGGCTATATATAGAAAATGTGAGCCAGTGAACTCGACCAATAGAATGTCCATTTCTAGCCAGATAGTAATGGGAAAGTTTTAATGAAAAACAAAGAAGGGTAGATAAATCATATGGAGAATCTGATGGAATGCCTTGAGAAATAAATTTGAGCATTGGGATTAAATTCTCTCATACATCGATTGTTGACAAGTGTCCTTCACCATCATCAATGCTAGCTAGCTTGTTAAGAGGCAAAGACATGGATTAACACACTAAGTTCTGAAAAATTAATGGTCACGTATTTTCAAGGGTACCTTGCATCACTTTAGCATGTTCCCCATAGCAATACACATGCGCTTCAGTGGAATGAGTTATTTGTAAAAGAGGTAGTGGGGAGAATGTACTATTTTCATTCTTGTGGCATTTTTGGAATTTTTGAGGGATACAAATATCATCTTTACACATATTGCCTTGGTGGCAGCAATTAATAGACCAACAGTAATAGCGTAGTCTGAACTGCATGTACAAGCAAGAAAATTAATTGCACTCAAAAGTGATTTTTTCCTTTTCAATCAAAAGGAAAGTGACCAGTTCTGAAAAAGGAATTCTCTACAACTTCTTGCTGCATCCATGATGAAACCTTCAACCTTTGGTAGATTATTTGTAGCCTTAGGACAATGGCTTGGCTATGCAAATTTTCTTAGGTGGAATTCATTCGCCTATGCCTCGACTATGGAGGAATGACCTTTTGAATATTATAAGAAACTATCATTTGATAGACACATAAAGAGGGAAGCGGTGGTGGATATCACCAATAATGTCTTTGATCCCAAGTTATCGGTTAGCCCTAAAAGTCTCAGGGAAGGTGCTTTTCAAAGAATGATAAAATATGAGTTGGCTGAGGGTTCTGTACTTTGGCTCTAGAATTCTGGTCTCCCATAGTTCATATTACCTGTTGTGCATCCATGCCTGGAGTTAGTTGATGCCTATGCCAAGAGCTTCAATGAGAAAATAGGGGTTATCTAGAATGGCAGAATTAGGGTTACTATTTATGCTAAAGCTATTTGAGACATGTTATGTATGCCTATGGCCTGGGGCGTATAACTTTTTAACAAAGAAAGGATGGATCTCTATGGAGAAGAGATGGCTAGAGGAACAATTTTTTATGAGGACAAAGTGAAAGGGCAGCTAGAAAAAGGCCATCTTCATTTTCCTCTTTCATATGAGAAATTCAAAAGAGACACATAATCAGTGTTCTCAATGTTGCCCTAGTTTTTGGTCTTGATACCAATGCCCAAGTCCATTCCTTTTAGCTTGGCTTGGATTTTGCACTGAAGAGAGAAAGGGATCAGAAGCGCTATGGTTTTGCTGAGGTAATAGCTAGAAAAATGTTTTTCCAACTGAAGAACTATAGCACCAAGTCCAAATTCAAGTGTTCTTTCTTCATAGCTCATTTGGTTTTGCACAAGAATTTTGAGTGGTTGGGGAGAAATGTGCTAGTATCTAGGCTAGATGACAGGGGCTACCTCCATCCAATTTCTGTATGGAAAAATATACTTTCTAGAATAGGGGTATACTATTCATTTGTGGATTATTTTTTGAGGCCAGTTATTATCTCACCCTACTGGTCACTTCTCTCCCGAGGTTCTATAATGGATATCTATTGCACTGACCCCAATGGATTACCTTATGGGTGCAGACTTCACATACATCAAATTCCATGGTTTTCCTAACGAGCCTATTTGACTCCCTAGTATTGTGACAAACAAAGTATTTGTATTAGAGGCATACTATTAAGAAACCATTGTCGACAGGATCTACAATGTTGGAATAAATAAAATGAAGAGATTTTCACTTCCTCTCAATATTGCTAACAGTCGGGTAATGTTGAAGAAGTGGTTTACGAAGGCCAAGCTTAAGAATGTATTGGCAACCTTAGGCATGGTCCTCATCTATGACAAGTGGGACTATAACTCATGGAGGGTTTATAGTATGAAACATATTGATTAGACATACTTTGAAGGAAGGAAGAACCCAACATAGGAAAGCATAGAAGTGTATATTCAATTGAAATATATTCCCTTCCAATGACTAGAGTGGCTAAGTTTTTACACACCAAAGATATAGTATGACAAAAATCTCCTGATAAGCAAGTCTATTAGCATATGGTTGAAGAAGTGAGGCTGGTTAGAAAGAAAGAAGGTAGACTTTTGGAGGTTTCGACAAGAGATACAATGCATTAATTTTCCTTTCAAACAGTTCCAACTGTATCAATGGAAAATTAGATTGTTAGCTTGTTAGATAATAACATTGAAATCCAATGAAATAACAAAGCACAAAGGAAATAAAAGGAATAATGTTACTAGAAATCTTCATCTTCCATGGTTCACCTTTGTTACACCTTCTAGTTTGCAGCAAATCGATGAGGCCCTCAGATTTCAAATGAGCAACCTATGATAATGTCCAAGTCCCATGCAAATGTTGAAGGATTTATGAAATTTGTGCCTATGACTATGATTGCTAATGTCTATGCCTAATAATGCTAAAACTTGATCAAATACAAATAATAAGTATTGAAATTGCTATGAAATCTAAGTGTGCAAATGCCTAAAATGTAATGTGTCTGTGCGTAATCGAAAAGTGAGAGGAAAATGACATTTTATAAAAAATGTAATTTCGAATGGACAGACAAGATCGAATTCTATGAAAGACCTAGAATGAGAGGTCTAGATTAAATCTGAGAATCCTTAATCAGGGTTAGGGAAAAATCCTTAATTGAACGGTCAAAATAATGTCTCAGATAATCAGATCGACAGTGGAGAATAAATGAGGAAAATTAATTAGAAAATGAAGATTTTCGAAAAAATCAAGAAGATAAGATTGCCTGATTTGTGAGATTCAAAAAATCAAGAAGATAAGATTTGGACTGAAGATCAAATTTGGAAAATCAAGAATCTGCCCGATTACTTGATTTTTGGAAGAATAATATCCTTTTGAATTTAATTAATTCAAAATGATGATTTTGTGTGACAAGTAAATAATATTTTTCAAATTATTTACTAAAAAGAGTGAAAGTTAATTAAATGAAATCATTTTAAATATTTTCATTTATTTAAAATGAGAGAAAAGTGAAATTAGTAATTAAATAATTAAAAATAATTATTTAATTTGGAAGATAAGACTGAATAATTAAATAAATTAATAAATCTCTATTTAATTGTGACAATTAGTGACATATCAAATAAATAAATGAAATTCCATTTTAAATTCTAATAAACGTGAAGAATTATTAAATGGGAAGGTAATTAAATAAATTAAGAAATTCTTATTTAATTAAGGAGGGACTTGCATTAATTAATGACATATTTAATAAATAAATATTTATTTATTTAATAATCATGAAGAATAATGATGATGAATTAATTAAATAATTATGAATTATTTAATCAATAGTCGAATGTGGACCAAGGACATAATTAAATGTCATAATTATGCTAGGATGAAAGTGGTAAAAATGAAGCTTGCAGGCCTAGGTCATTTTTAGGTGTCTACACCAACAAGATGGTGAGTTCGAGGAAATCTATGACAAGGACACTAACATTGATAAGATCAATCCAAAAAGCAACCACAAAATTGATGAGGAATAGGATCCATGTCAAGCTTCTCACCCTTAGGAATCCGATAGTTGGAGGGATTCAGGGTGAAGAGATTCAAAAGCTTCGTCTTCCTCAAGTTCCCAAAGTAAAGGAAAGTGAGCCCAACAGTCTCCAAGAGCGTCATCCGCTACGGTCATCGATAGAAAAGTTTCAGAGGGCTTGGTGGCTAGGAGATCAGAACATGTTAGTTCTTGTAAGAAAAAGAGAAGGAAGGTCCAAGACTTCGGTGCATCTGACATGTTGACCTGAGGAGAGGAAGAGGCGGAGTCTGCCCTACAAAGTTTTTTGACTACTATGCCTCAGGTAAGTTTCATTCCCTTGCTCCTTTCTATTTGTACATCTTTGGATGCACCCTTGCCTCTTTTTGAAGAAAGGAATCTATCATCCTTGGACCCTGAGTTATTAATCTTGGACACACCACCTCCTATTTGCACTAAACCTCTCGAAATTACCTCATGTGTCAAACGAACAACAACTACTTTGACTGCTATTGATTCTTTGATTTCCCTATCAAGGGAACCTCTAGAGAGAGCCAAGGCATCCATGCTTACCACCATGGCTCATCTACCATCTTATGAGCGCACACCTTTTCACCTAACTGTATGTCTTTATACCCCTACTAGAAATTCCCCTACTCAATCTCAACTTGGTGTGCCCCCCGTTTTCCATGATAACACTCCCATTCACTTCACTGCATGCTCACACATCTGAAGTCTCCCCTTATGTCACCCTTTTTGGTTCCCCTCCTATTGCCCTTATTGTAGTGTAGAAGGTCGGTGCCCTAAAACTCTCTAGGGCCACTTTGATGCTACCATGTAGGACCGAAAAGATAGAAAACAAAAAATACTATTGAAGAAAATCAAACTACTAGCCGCCAAGAGGATCGAGGCTTGCTTTAATGAAGAGTAGAATTATCTTTTTTTTTCCACCATGACGCTAATCTTAGCCAAGCTTGAGGGATAGATGTAGATGGAAGACTATGATATCTAGACAATAGGCCTGGACCTGAATGAGGCTCATCCACATGAAAAAGTGGTCTTAGCTAAGACCACCCAGTAGACAGTCTATGCACATTATGAAAAGCTGGGTAGAAAGTTGAGGAAGTGTGAATCAGAGTTGGTTAACATAAAGGAAATAGTGGGAAGATTGCAAATGGAGATCAAATCCAGGGATTTTGAAGTGGCCCACATAAAGTAGATTCAAGGTGTACAAGGGGAAACCTCTAGGTTTCTTGAAGAGGCACAGATCGAACGAGTTTGGCTATGGTCCGAAATCAAAAAATTGAAAGAAGACCTCACCACCTAGCATCAGGCCAACATGGAGTACAAAAGTACTCATGAAAATTTGTGGAAAGAATTGGAAACTAGCTGATCTTAGGCTTCCAATAGTGTCAAGAAAGCACAGAGAGGTGGAGAGATTGAAGCTAGAGAAGCAAGAGATCGCATTCACTCTATAGGCCCATGATCAAGAGATTAGAAAGATAAGTTTTGAATTGGAAACTGCTATAAGGGGAGACATCAAATAGAAGAAAGTGCCAGAGTCAGAGAGACTCAACTCAGCCAGGAGTCATTCGTTGCATAGAAGGTCATTTCCCTCCTGCTGCTAAAAAGAGTGGTATCTTCACACAGGGTGAGGATTTCAGCCATGATTCAAATTCTTACACCCCTCTTGCAATTCTTGAGGGGTGTCTATGAAATTAATGGGAAGATTGGCTCTATGGCCAATCAAATTTTGTAGACATGTGACCCTTAGGTAGCAGAATCATAGAGCTTCATTTCCAGGCTTTGTGTGGCTTTCGATGAAACCCTAAAGGATGCCAAAATTTCTGACTGAAGAGCTACCTCCATCAAGGCGATAGAGATTGTCAACTCCCATAAGGTCACCAAAAGGTGCAAAGATTGTCAGATGGTGTTGGAAAATAAGGTTGAGGAATTGAAAAATGATTTCAATATCTTGGTTAATTATTTACTACCTCCTCTTCTCTCCTCAAACAAAGATGTGTAGATAGTAGAGAAGATTACAAAAGCTATCAAAGAGAAGGATCGAGCTTCCACATAACTCCCAAGTTCAAGTGCAGCACATTCATTTGATGAGATCAAGTGTGAAATACTTTTCCTCTCTCATCTTTATCATTACCTTGGAGTTGTCACTACAAGATGTGGAGTCTTGTCTTTCAAGGAAGTTATCCAACTCGACCAAGTATACAGGCTCATCTATAATATTCCCTTACCAATTGAAATAGAATGGAAAGTACAACACTCTACTTTCCTCAAACTCCAAAAATTTCCAGAGAGCTAGGTTTGTACCTCTGCAAGCGAAGGCCCCTATGAGTTTCCAGAACTGTGAAGTATTTTTTCTTTGCCTTGGTCTTTTTCGATCTTCGGCTTCCTTTGTTTTGGCTTCTGAGATATTTGGGTTTTTGCAAGACTAGTCAGAAAGATGGGCAATGTGCCATGTAGTGGTTGCATGACTTTCTTCTATCATCTTCTTTTTGAAGGAGGGCTCGGGACATGTGTCGGCTTGGTGGAAGTTTTCTTCAAAATATTTTTTGGAAACATATATAATTTCCACCTGCATGACGCATCATCTCTTTGCTGAGGAAAAATTGTGCCTCTTATGAGACGATATCATTTGGGAGTCCGTCAGAGTTTTTCGGGCTTTCTTTTTCCTCTGTTTTCAAGATGGGAGCTTTGAATTGGTGTTGTTGGATAATGTGATCAGTTGACTAGACCCTTTTTCCAGGTTATTTTTTTAGGGTTTGATCATCTATAGGCCTCTATCTTTGTTGTATGTGCAGGATCATGATGGAAAAAATAGGCCCTTAAGTGGCAAAAAATTCAAAAAAAATAGAGTTAGGAAACTTGACATAAAAGTTTGAATAATTTATCTATATTATTTCAAAAATATATAAGAATAGAATCTATATAAAATTGAATGTAGTTTCTAAACTACTGGGTTTGTTTAAAAAAATAAAAATCTATTTGGTGAAAATTTTTAATTTTAATGCAGCAGTACTTAAATTTTAGGGAAAAAGTAAGAAGTAGGTTTCTGTCTGACCACCTAACCACAATAAAATGATAGTATTTTTATAAGATTTTAGATATAAGTAGAGACTCATGTCCGATGTGATGCATATTTTTTTGTAATTTTTTTCCAAGTAAATAATTAATTATGAATTTTTTATTACAAATTTTCAAAAATATAAAAAACTCGTATGTCTGACCACCTTAACTTGGTCAAAACTTCATGAATTTTTTTTGAAGCATAGAATGTGACACATGTTTTGGATTCAAAAATTGTGATACCATTTGAAAGCTATCAATGTTTTTCAATCAGCCTATCAATTAGGACTTTAGTCACAATTTGAATAGAAAATGAATAATAGTTACTTATTAAATTCAAAGTAAAGCATAATTCATATTGGTGGAAAGCTAAGAATCTCCTTTAAAAACCCTTTTCATTTCATCAATTTTGGGTAAAATTAAAGTTATCAGCCACATACCCATCATATTGCCACTTTTTGGCCCATCATGATCCTGCACATACCCTTTGCTAAATATCTAAAGAACATTAATGCAGTAGCTAGGAATTGATGAGAAAATATTATGGTGGCCTAGCTAAATATCTACGATCAAATTGTGAACTATCAAGTACCAACATCTGGTAGTAATTACTTTTGTGCTATGGCAGTGTCTTCTCCTTGGCTGGCTTTAAAAGAAGGGTAGTGACATATAGAGGGGTTGGATTCCAAGCTGTAGTTTCTTGTGTTGAAGGAAATAACTTCTTTAGTTTTCTTAGAGTAATAGAATTGTTTTCATAAATTAAGTTTGTAGAACTACTTTTCTTTGGTATGTTATATCTATTAAGGTTCAAAATATTGTCAGATTGCCATCTGACGTCTATTTCAAAGTTCATTTAATATTAAGGAATGGACTATTAAGGAGAAATTATTGAGACTATGCATGTATGGCCTTTTTCAAGTTTTCTTTCTTTATATTATCGTTCTAAATGAAACATTGTATCTTGCAAGCCAATTTGGATAGTTTGAATAGTGGATTTCCATATTGTATGCTCGTATGATAGGGTGATAACTTAAGAAAACTAGATTATGTCATTGGACTTCTATTTTTTTCTAAAATTTATTTTATTTTATTATGTTGTATTAGGAGGAAGAGTTCATGTGGTTTCTGAGATGTTTTTTTGTTAGTTATAGAAGTATTTATGTTTTATTATACCTTAATGAACATTTCCTATGGAAATATTTGAACAACTACATTGTGCTTGTAGATAGCCTTTGATGTTCATTCTCTTTCCAACAATGAAGGGTTGTGGTGTTCTATGTATACTTATATCAATCATAGAAATGATTTGGGTTTGAAATATTGTAAAAGCTTTGGAACATCTCCTTTTATGTTTTATGTTTACATTTCCTTCTCCCCTTATCTCCAAACCTCCAAAGAAGAGCCGACTTTCTATAAAAATGCCAGAGGTATTTAGTGAGATGCAATTTGTCCCTCACTCACTGAATTTCCCATAAGATTGTTAGAGAGGTGAAAGTTTTGATGATCAACACATGATATGAAAATACTTGATCAAGGATAAACAATTAAGCACATATATAAAAAAATTACCAAGAGAAGACGAAACATGGGTTTTATGAGTAGAAAACCCTAAAAGGGTGAAAAACCACTCTGAAACTATGTTTAATTAAGCCTTACGGGCTAAAACATTGTTGATTACAAATTGTATGCCTCATTGGCAATACCACAAGCCTCACTAGAAAAATAAGCCTCACTAGCTAAACATCATGCCTTACTAGTAAACTAACCTACTTCACTGGCTAAACAAACTGTCACACTGGTAACCTTACCACACTTCAGAAGAAATAAGTAAAATTAGAGGATTGCTCTATTTCCATAAAACTTCATCTCCCCTATACCACTTACCACAACTTTGTTTTCATCAAATTGAAATACAGACCACCTGAAATTCATATGCATAAAGAATCCTCAACCTTTGCTCCTTCCCTTGTCTGTAATATTCTTTAAATGAACAAGCAGGTACCATGAAATAAATAACTTCTCACAATCAACCTTCAGTCACTTGTAATTTAAGTTGAACCACACTAATCTATGCAATGAAAACAAATCCTTGAAGATAGTCGTACATGGTCTATATTTTTTTGTTCAATACTGCCTCTTTGTGTATATTCTTGAAAAAATACATTATACCATAAACTTCAATACCTCTTCCAAACTACCACTAAAATCTTCTTAGTACATTGACAATTAGTGATCATGTGCATAAGTCATATAGAGGAATCATCCTTTCCTTTGTATTGTCTTAAAAAACAAAAGTCAAAGGTATCATAGCCTTCAAAATCATTCTAACAAAACTCACACACTTTAGATCAGAATCTTCTCAATAACCCTTTCATGCTCTGCTCTTCAAAACTTCCTCACTTTGTATATTCATAATAAGAACATGATGTCATAGAATTCATTGTATTCACATGGTGTGCATAACCCTTTTCAAAACACTTCAATGCATTAGCTAAGACACACAATACATATTTGTCCTAGGCAATTACAAAACTATATGCAAGCTTAACTCCAATGGATGACACTTCATGTTCCTGTCAAAGTACAAACTATGAAAAGAACCATTATTAGATTTAAATAATAGTCATTGATCCTTCAATACCTTCCAAAATACAATTGAATGATGACCATTGATTATTATTTGATCAGTGAAGTATAAGACTTGAACCTATTTGATTGGTAACACTAAGGAGTAAAGGTTGGTTAGAAATGAACTTGAAACCCTTAGGTTGTCACTTAAATGACTATCCACCCAAGATAGCTGGTCAAGTACCAAACGTAACATAAAGTGTATACTTCATTGAAAACCTTTAAAATACTTAAACCCTAGGCTATTAGGATACAAAATGGTCTTAGGGTTTTAGATGCTTTATAGAGATTTCAAGAATCAAGAACCCCAAAATGAGATTATCTTTTGTTACTTCAATCTCTACAGGTATCTTGAAATAGATAATGAACAATGGAGATAATTTCAGCTTCTTGAAAGATGATAATCTCTAAGCCTCATAAAAAATTCCTTCAACCATAAAAACTTCCTTCAATAATGACTCTATCCTGTAGCAACTCCTAAAGCAACATTCTAAATGATCAAGCAATTTTGTGCTTTGACCTCTGAAACAATACTTAAACAACTTTGTGATACATGCACCATGAATACAATTGTAGAAACTATTTGGATGCATTAAAAATCAACACCTTGAAGATGTCTCAATCACCATAAAATGAATAACAACCACTCAAATACCTTTGACATATCAACCGTGTATATACCTCTGAGTGAACATTTATCTTTGAGATCAAGAATCCAAGTAACCGTGAAATAAGTCAACATCATGAGTTATTCAACACCATAAGCATCATGTGAATATGAAAAAAAACTAAGAGAACCAACACCATGTGATGAAATATAGACCATTATGAATATGTTGAAAGAAACTCTCTAATATCAAACAATTCACTTTGTGAACCATAAACACCAAGAACTGAACCAATGGAAAACCTTCACATTGAATACCCTAAATGATCTTTGAATTCACTTGCACTAACATTTGCATTACCTTTTCTTTACACCTTTGAAATCACATTTCTAACATCTATTACCATCAAATACAAACCTTTGGCATCAATGACAAAGAATGCCAATGAAACAAACTCCCCCTTTGGCATTGATGTCAAAAGAACTCCACTACATTTCAAATCTCTCCCCATTTGACATCAAAGACAAAGGAGTGCATGAGATAACCTGGTATACAATTAATCCCCCCTGCAAATGAGCTTCCACACTATCAAATTTAAAATATTAGATTTTGTTTATTACCAATTGCTCTTGCAACTTAACTATGTGTGTGGGGGCTGACTGGATTCACTTTGTAATTCCACATGTCGCCATTAACTATAAATATAGAATTTTGAGAATTATAGAATGGGTATCAAATGATTATTATTTGTTAGAATTTTACTTATTATTTGTGAAATTAAATATTATAGTTTTGAAAGAAAATAAAATGATCATTTAGTTATTTCTAAATTGTTAACGGGTAGATAAATTAGTGGTGTACTAAATAAAGATATAGATATAAGAGTTGAGAATAATAATACAACTATTCTAAATTAATCTATACAATCTATTAATTAAATATATTAAAATAAATATATCTATAATTTTAATAAATGTATTAATTTAAACTATTACAAATATATAAATAATTAGTTAAATATATTAAAATAGACATAAAACTATTTTATTTTATTTTAGAAATATTTTTTTCTAAATTTTTTTCTTATAATACATTTGTAAAATCATTATAAAAAACTTGAATATTTTTTTTCTTTTATTTTTAAATTTATGTTTAAAAAAATCAAAATGAAAATAAAAATTATTTTATTTTGTTTTGTTTATTTATATTTATTTATATTATTAAATATTATTCTTATCATTAATATTAATATTATAACATTTAAATGATTGTCAAATCTTTATAAAAAATTTCATTGAGAGATTTATGCTATTATACTCCACAATAGCTATCCAACCATCAAAATGCACCATGTCCATTGATAGTTTTACATGACATATGATGGGGAAGGATGCTGGCAAAAATTGTGGAATTTGGCTTTACACTTGTTAATTAAATTTTTTGAGGGTTTGTAAAGCCTTCAAAAACATCCATTTTGTGCATATCCTACAATCATGGCATTCTTTGGGAGCCCAATTCTTTAAGGCATTTTGTCAAAAAATTCACTGCCTTGCCTATGCATCCATGTTTTTCCTTCATCAATCTCAACTTTCCTCTTCATCTCTATGCCTTAACTCATATTTTTTAATGCCATCTTGACATTCTATTTCACTATTTTTTTCTCTTCCCCCTAAACATTAGACCTTTTTCTCTTGCAATAATTCATCATTCTCTCTGAAGGGATCCTTTTTTCTATTTATTTTCCTACTCTCACGATGTATAGATTTACTGAAATTTACTTATCAATCACATTTTGTATTGTGAGAAGGAATTTTCTTTCCAATATAATAGCCATGGTTATGCCATTTAGTAACTACAAGTGGCAGCTCACTCTAAATGGAAGGTTAAAACTCACTTTAAATGCTCTATTCTATAAGACCCCTTCCTTCATATTATAGTCTCAACCACTGTAATTCTAAACGTATGCTACTCCACTATTTAGTTTAAGTGTATGTCATTGATGTTGAGAAATGAATAGGTGCAAATAATAGAGTGATATTTATGCTTAGCATACATTAATGTGACCTATGAATAATTGCCTAAGACTCTTTCTACTTGTTGCATGATATGGTGAAATATATATCTATGTTATTCTTAGAATTATTACTAGAAAGAAACAAGTCAATCCACACTCTTTCCTTAAAGACTTCCAAAAGGAAGTCCATACAAATGGGGGAAAAATTTAAGACCATCTAGATTCTAGTCAAATTTAAATAAGGAGTTTAGTGAAATAGATAGTATTATTAATTGATTGATATATTATAAATAAACTAATAAAAAATTACCACAAATTTAAATAGTTAGCCTTTAATTATTTTAGCTAGTTGTGGTAACAAACATGTTTTGAACAATAGTGATAGAAATGTTATGATTTTCCTATAAGATTTTAAATAGGATATCAAATCATTTAGATAGATTCTCATAGAGATAATTTTTCTAATTGATTCAAAGTTTTTATGAGATTCTAATATGTAATGACAAGGGTTTTTATGAGATTCTTATATATAATGATGAACTTATTATGTTCCTTAATATTATATTATTAATATTATTAATTGTTGATGGGTGTTTTATGCACTTTCTCAACACAAGAAATGCTTAAGTACACTACCTCTCTTGAAAGAAAATCTTCCAGAATCAAATTGTAGAACACTATCCCAAGGTCTCTAATGCCAGGTCTCAATAGTGCTTGGAATGTCTTAGTTGTTTCGTGTGATTTTTTGGAATCACAAGGCGGACATACAAGTTGGAAGGAATTGGATCTTTTAGAAGAAGTTCCAAAGATAGGGAACTTAGTTGTTAAATTATTATTGGTTTGGGACAACGGTCTAGAACTTTTGTTTTATATTTAGATTTGGCTTTACAATGTGCAAGAACCTTAGCTTACGTCATTTTAAAAAAAAGGTAAAAGGAAGGGAAAGAGGTAGGTTTCTAGATCTGAAACTAACAGTGAACAACAATCATGGAGAACTCTACAATGGACAACCTTCTCAAAGCAAAGTGCAACTTAACCAAAACTAAGCACAGTCTCATAAAACTTGTGCAATCTCCTGAGGTCTAGACATTTTCAATCTTTCATTCACCATTAAGCATGAACAAGAGATAGAATTTAAGAGCAACATTCATATAAAGTTCAAACTAGCTTTACAAAGTAGTTTATCAACAATAAAAAACAAAAAAATGAACTAGAAGGGCATCAACACAACAAAATTCTTCACAATCAATGAAAACCATCCATTAACTAATACAACTAATTGAAACATGAAGGAAAAACAATGTAAATCTACTTAAATAAATTAACTACAAGAGAAGAATCATGTGCATGCATATGAAACTCAAGAAATCACCAAAATCATGAATTTTTATTAAAATTTTAGTAGCATGTTGTTACAACTCAACTCTCTCTCTTTTGAAAATGGGACGAGACTATCCCCTATTTATAGATTTCAAAAATTAGAATGAATGTCCAAGATTTACTTGCATTGTGTGGCCAAGATTCATTTTACATTAGGCTTTCACCTACCCCCAAATATTTTACAATTTAATATTACATTTTGTCATTTCTCTATTTTGTCCTCTAGTGGCAGCACTATAGCAGTTTGCCTTCTAGTGCTTTTCCCTTTGTTGTAGCTTTTAAGTGAGGTTCTCTTAAATGAAAATATCTCCTTCTTTCTTCTTGCAGATGGCATACTCCTTGAAGTTGTTGATTAGTGCTTGCAGTTTACTGATCTTTATTATTTACGCCTGTATTAACTAAAAAGTCCACTTCTTTCTTCTTGCATATGGCATACTCCATGAAGTTGTTGATTAGCGCTTGCAGTTTACTGATCTTTATTATTTACGCCTGTATTACCTAAAAATTCCACTTCTTTGATTGATCTATGAGGGTTTCCCAATTTCTATCTCCTTCTTTGATTGATCTATGAGGGTTTCCCAGTTGTTGATTAGTTTTCTCTTAAATGAAAATATCTCCTTCTTTCTTCTTGCAGATGGCATACTCCATGAAGTTGTTGATTAGCGCTTGTAGTTTACTGATCTTTATTATTTACGCCTGTATTACCTAAAAATTCCACTTCTTTGATTGATCTATGAGGGTTTCCCAATTGCTATCCAACTTGGTAGCACCATCTCTGATCTATTCTGATTGGGAGAATACCTAGGTAGAAAAACTCATGAATTCTATGGTGAGGTCATTGGAAATTCCCTTTTCTATCTTCTATTGGAAGTGTGGCCTAATTTTCTCAACATCTAGCTTAACGGCGGGCACGTCGTAATCCATTAGCAGCTTGATTTATTCCTCACATGTGGCCCTTGCTTGCTTCACCCAATCGATGTCTTGATCTACCCTTGGGAACATCTGCTCTAGCTCCTTCTCATATAGCTTTTCTAGCATCTTCATGATGGCTTCGATCTTTGTGTAAGTTGCCTCATATTGTTTGCGAAAGTCAGTGCAAAATTTCCTTGTTCCCTCAAGGCACCTTTGTACTTCTAGAAATTTATTTGCTATTCTGATAGCATGATTCAGACTCATATTTCTAGCGTAGAGGACTTGCTAGAACCAATCTTTTGTTGTCTTCATGCATTTCTTCCTCATTTCCAACTTTTCAATGTGCTCCTCGCATAAAAGTTGGGGTGTTGTGTAGGATGTCCTAGGAATATCCTCTACTATTCACCATTGTCAAATATAGCCTACCAAGTCCTCTATTTGAGTTTTCATTCCTTCCTTAGAAGATTTATCTTTGTGCATTTGTTGTACTGTCGTGGCGACCAATTCCTTGAGATGCTCAATCTTTTGTTCTCTGGAAGTTGTCCCCAAGTTGATAGTGGAGAAATTGTAACTTATTCCTTTCTTGCTAACCACAAGTGTGGCTATCTACATGGTCCTTGAGCCTGAGGTGTCCATTGTCAATTTGGATCTAACTTTTTCCTTCTTTTCCTTTGTTGTACTAACTTATACTCAAGCTAAAATAGAATTGAACCTTGATTTAGGGTCTTTGGGGGTGGGAATCTTCTTTTCCCATTTTTTTTCCAGCCACTCAGGCATTTGTAGCTCCCCTTTTGGTGATTCATGATCACCTTCTATTTCATCTCTTCTGACTTCTACTTCCTTGTCCCTTACAGCCTCATGCTCTTTTCTTGCATACTCTTCCTCATCAAAGTCTTGGATAAGTATTGTTCTTTTGATTGGGTACTTGGAAGGTGTGTGCTTCCAAGCACTATCTTATTTTTCATGCACCCTTTCTTCTTCTTTATCCTCTTGTTTAGATTCCTCAGGATGCTCCTCTTTTTGACTGTGAAACTCCTTCTCTTGGCTTTCTTTGGTTTCTTCCCCCTTTTCCTCTATCTTCTCTTCTTTTGAGTGTTTTCTTTCCCTTATACTATGAGAACACATCTCCTCATTGTGTGTGGGGATTTTATCTTGTTCCCTTGTAGGAGGCACAATGTATTCCTCCATTTTGTTGCCTGTATCCCTTTCTTCCTCAAAAGTTAGTTTCTATGTCTCCTCTCCAACATCTTTAAAAAGTTTGGCCAATTCTTCTTCCAAATTTGGATTGAAGGTTTCTATGATGTACTTTCCTATTTCATCTTCATCGCCTTCCTCAGATGACCCAAATCCTTCACCCTCTTATACCACCTTATCAATGACTAGAGGCTGGAACTTAGGATGTTCAACTTAATCATCGACCTCTTCTTCTAGGCTCTTGGTTACCTAGCATGACTGGCTCTCCAATTCTTCTGATATTAGCATTGTAGCTATCATCTTTGGTGGCTCAAGGAGGGAGGGCTTAGGTAGGCCTACAATGGCTTGTGTTAAGGTGGCTTGCACATTTGGATCTAGAGGAAAGTAGAGACATGGTGGCAGAAGAGGATTCAATGGTAACAAATTGTGCTATAGGCGGAGACAAAGCAAGGTGCACTGATATGTTCACTATGGAGGGAGAAGCAACGACCATTTCCTAAAAAGTAGGCAAAGGGGAAATAATAGCAACAACAACAATATTAGAGGTCCCAGGTGGAGATTTGGATGGCTTGACCTCTCTTTCTTCCCCCTCATGGAGGGGATCTTCTGTTATGGTGGGCATCTCGATGAAGCTTCCCAACTTGTGTTTCTTGGAAGGTTCCCCTTCCACAACCTTTCTTGTGTATACCTTTGGGCCTGATTGTTGTTTTGTTGTTTCTGTCCTCTTTCTTGATCTGGTAGATGGATGAAATTTTGATGTCTACCTCGAAGGGGTGGAAGCAGTGTCATTGGTTATGTCTTCGCCTCCACTCTTGGTGGCACTCCTCATCTCCTTCTCTAACTCACTATAAGTTAGAGGGATCCCTTGCTACTTCAATTGGAAAATCTTCTCATCAATCCACCCCTTGGTTTCAGCTTCTACTGGCTTTGTTAAAATGTCGAGGTCATCAAACTCTTGCTCATCCCAGTCAATTAGAGGTAGTGGCAAGTTGGTGATTGCATTATATCAAGGGTCCATTATGGTGCTCTCATCCTCCATTGCCTAGTCAGGCATAGGAAATAGGTTGACCCTTTTTACAATGTATACGATCATTCACATGTATTGTCTCATTTTCCCTTCAATGTCATCCTTCTAGTTAGCCCAAAAATATTTGACATTGTGTCCATGGGCATATCTAGCACCAATCATGTTTTGCAACTTTCCATAGGCATCCATGCATGGCCTAGAAGTGTAGCATTTTAGATGGTACTTTTCCAGCTCCATTTCTGAGTTATTGATGCATTGGGAAGTGTCGAGCTCATATAGTCCCTAGAAAAAAGAGAGGGAATAAGGAACCCCTACCAAATGCTTCCTGCTTAAGAGAGCATGTGGCAACCACATTTTCCAAGAGAGCTCTAGCAATATAATTTAGTCATTGGGATACCGGGATAGCCTGTACTGAATGACTAAGAAGCCTTTTACTTGCATATACGTGAACTTGGAAAATTGTATAAAAAGGAAGGAAATTTTTTGGAGGAAGGTACTTGCATTGTTAGAGAGTCTCCTCTCAAAATCCTCTCCAAGCAACCTAATGATATATGATATAAAAGCATCGTTGACCCTACAATAGTCTTGCTTGAACTTCTTGAATTGTAACTGAGGGTACTTATTATAGACTTTAAAAGGCCTTCCTGATTCCTCATTTGGCGCTCTAAATAGACCTTTATATTATCTTCATTCGGCCAATGAATATACTAAATAAGAGGTCATATATAAATGATAATTTTTATTTATTGCCATAAACTATTCATGGAAGCTATCACTAATTATTTCTGGCCAATAGAATTGAGTCTCTCCCTAGATAGTCTCCTCCATGAAATATACCATCCATTCTTGAAAGTAGGTTATAGTGGGGAGACCATGAGCCTACTCAACATCATTACCAGGTCATGATATTCTTCATAGAAGTCGTTGTGAAATAATTCTTGAGGTACCTTGGCTACACTACCTCTCTTTTCCTTGAGCCAATACTGGTTAATGAGTTTTTTGCATTTAAGAGGCTTTTCATCCCACACTCCCTTGCCATCCTTAATGGTCGACACCTCCATCTCCCCAAAGTTTGGAATATGGAAGGTTCTCATTATTGCTCTGGGGGACATGTCCACCAGAACTCTTCCATCTTGCTCTACTACTGTTCTAGTTTTCTCCTGATAACCTTCTCTAGAGGCCATGACCAGCTCAGGAGCAATGAGGGTGAGAGGAAAGCTAGCAACCTTGGCTATTCCACTACTTCTAATTATCAATGCAGCCTCTGTTGTCGAGTTGATTCAAACATGCTGCTTGAACTTATCAATGACTACATGTTCGATGTTTGTGTTAGTAATCATGCTCCATGTTGAGGTAACCTTGGACTTGAGGGATTCCCCTTGAAATTGGCACTTCATTTGGTCTTTTTCTCCTTTCCTATATTTTATTTTAGCTTTCCTCCTTCCTTTGTCCTTCTCGATGGCTACTCTTGAGGGTTCCCCACCTTATTCCATATATCCTATGTGCAAAAAAAGGTAAGCATAATCAAGCAGGAAAACATGGAAACGTTAGTCAAATCACTGCAAAATGATGTTAGATTAGATAAATCACCATTCAAACATCCTAAAATTTCTTTCAATTTTCCATTATCACTTTGTAGGAGGGAGTTTAAGAAATTTGGGCCTCGAGGGCTGAAATGCCTTTGGTTGAAAGTTGCTTGTGTTTGTTGTTTTAAGAAACGTCTCCAACAATGCAGAGTTCTGGGGAAGGAAGCCTGAGGGTCGAGACCCTCAGTTTTGAAGGACAGTATCATAACTCACTTTTCAATTTGGAATTTCAGACCAAGGAAGGTGGATCCCTACTCAGCATTCATCATTTGGGATGGTAGATTGAGCATAGAGGCCCGATGAAGGAAACCCGGGAATTCAGGCATAGTAGGGAGCTTTCTCTTTGTGATTTTTTGTTGTGCTCAAGGCTAGCTAGCAAAATGAAGGTTGGGTTCCAATAGCTGGGAGGATGGAGGCTGAAGGCAGTTTGGATCGGCTGACCACCTATTGTGGTCAACAAATGGAAGTTTGCCAACAGGGGCCTGGGGAATGTTCGGCATACTGGTCACTTAGTATCCATTGGGTAAACATCAAAGAATGGTCAAAGAGTCAGGGTCCAAAGACTAGGAGCCAAGTGTCGATAGTTGTTTGAAATGATGAAACATGGATGACACTTTGGTATAGGAAACTTGATAGTCGAGACTCAAAGGGAGACAAGTCCTCGAGTTTTCAATTATGAATTTTAGGGGTAGCTAAGAAGACAGGACCCAGGCACTGGGTGGACAGATAGAGATAGCCATGCTAGATAGCAAAACATAGACAACATTCATTAGGGGAAGCCCATAGGTTGGGACCCGTAAGGGGTGTACCCCTTAGGATTTTTTGAGTGAGATGCTCAAGGGCGACTGGCACAACAGGGCCTAAGTGTCGAAAGGAAATGATTTGGAGGTTGTTTGTGATGGGAAAATAAGGAACAACACTCCAGGGATGGAGTCCTACAAGTACGGACCTGGACAAGGTCAATTACTTCCACTTAAGAGTTTAAGCTTCTTTGAAATTCACACGGGAAGTGAAGAGGCCCAGATGTGGAGACCTATGAAGACTTAGGACTTAGAAAATTTAAGGGGGAAAAAATATGGTCGACTCATGATGACTTCTCTGGGACTCACTGACCACCTCAAACACCAAAATAGGGGGTTATGCAAAATGAGATGGCGACAAAATGACCCAACAAGGTGAAAAAAAGAGGAGGTCCCCATTCTGAACGGTGCGTGTGTGCTATACGCACAACAAATGGTGACTTTGCTAGAGAACGCTTTGGAGCATTCTATTGATAAATATTCATTTAGATCTAGAATCATTGGTTTTGTAAACTAGGGGCCCATTTCCAAAAATGAACTAGGAGTTTGAAAAGGGACATGATCCTTGGTTGAATTAGATTATAGAGCACCTCAGAAGTGTGTGGATAAGGTGAATTCATTCCCTTTTTTTGAAAACTGCAACATCAGTTATTAATTAGGCTAAGAGAGCTACATAAATCATCTAACCCAAAAAGTAACTTGGACATTGCCCCGCTACTAGTCAGGCATCCATAGCCTTGATGGAGTTGTCACTGTGATCCCATGAATGTTTCTCTACTGCCACCTAGGCATCCATAGCCCTGATAGAGTTATCCGCACACCCACATGATTGCCATATTTTATTCTGATTCCTTTTATTTTTTTTCTTTGTTTCCTTCTTTTGATATTAGTTATTAATTTTAACACCCTTTCTTTTTCTCAATCATGTAAGCATTGAAGCTCACCGTGGGTTTGGAATCATAGTGGTCACTGGAGTAGACTTAATATTTTTCACTCACCTCACTGTCATAACGGCTACTATGTAGCTTTTTGAAAATTGTTAACATGTTTTTTGCGCTAGATCTGAGATGTAAGTAATAAGGCTCAGCGAAGGGTCAAGTCTCAAGTCAAACCTTAAGTTCAAATGAGGAAACCTCCCTAAGGATTGGAGATTAATAATTAAGAGTAAATTTTTATTTGAAGAACACTAAAAGCAAACAACAAAGTGAACCGTTTGTCAAACAAACAAAGTCACCGTGACAAGAGAAAAGGACACCCTCAACAAAATAAAATAGCTAGGAGACAAAACAAAAAGTGAAGGAAACATGAAACAAGAAAGTATGGAAAGAAAAGAAACCTACGCCAACCTATGTACAAATATTCATAGAAAACAAGCTCAAAAGAACTCAAGCAATGAAATAATGTTTCAAATGTTTCCCATTGATAGGTAGCAGGACATCTTCGCTAATTAGAGTTTTTAAGCAAAAAGCATTATCTTTGAGGATTTCAGCAATTTGAAAGGGGCCAAGCAAGTGCTTGTCAAATTTTTTATGTCCCCCTTTCTTCTCATGGGCCTTGTTCCAACATAGGACTAGATGAGCAATTTGAAAGGCCTTTACTTTAGCTTGTTGATTGAACCATCTCTTTACTATGCCCTGATGTTAGGAAAAAATTTCAGTCACATATTCATGGTATTCCTCTAAATGTAACAGCTCAACCAAGCGAGCTTCTTTTTTATCCCTTTCTTCATAGAAATTATTGATGAACTGAAGGGTAGGGATGTCAAGGTGCACTAGAAAAATAGGCTCTAGGCCATAAACTAGATGAAATGGGGAATCGCCCAGGGAAACCTTGTGATGAGTATGATCTACCCAAAGGGCGAAGTGGAGCTGGGTATTCCAATCCTTGGGATTCTAGTTGAGAAAATTTTTTATCACAGTGATAAGGTTCTTGTTGGTTGATTCTGCAAGACCATTTCCCTATGGGTAATGGTTGGATGAGAACTTAAGGGAAATCCCATAGTCAAAGGCCCAATTGAAAAACTTAAGCGATGAGAAGGCGAGGCCATTGTCGCAAACCAAAGCATAAGGACAACAAAAATGATTTAAAATAAAGATTTTGAAGAAATTTGTAACTAGTTTTGTTGTGCATTGCCTACATGCTATAGCTTCAGTCCATCAAGTGCAATAATCTAAAGTGGTCAGAATATAATTATGTCCTACAGAGGATGGGAGGCTTACTAGACCAATGAAGTTGAGACCCCATTGTGCAAATGGTCTTTCCTCCAAGACTGGTTGCAATGGAACAGTAGCATTCTTCTCTCTAGTTGTGGCAGTTTCGTAGACATGGCATATGTGAATGTGGTTGTGGGCATCTTTGAACACCATCAGCCAATAGTATCTTGCCCACAAGATCTGATGTGTAGTGGAAATACTGGATCTATGACTGACACCAAATTTATCATGGAACTCCTTTAACACCCGATCTGCTTCTTTGCTGAGGCATCTGAGGTAGATACCCTCGTGATTTTTCTTATAAATGATGGAACCTTGTAGCATCTAGATACTACTCTTGAGCCTCAATGCATGCTTATGAACATCCTAGAGATGAGATAGACACTTGCCATTCAACAAGTAGTAAACTATATCATTATACCATTCGCTAGAGGATACATCCTCCAATTAGTATTGGTTAACCGTGAGTGTAGGATCCGCATATGCTATTGTTTCTGCTATTGTACGGGTGAGCACTTGTCCTTGTACTACATTTGTGGGCTAGATTTCCATGTCGTATTCTTGCAGCAAAGGTTTACATCAGCAACATTTTTACTGCTAGGTCAAGAACAATTGTAAACACCTTATTTCATAGGATGTAATGCCTGAATTTCTTGACTCCTCCAACAAGGGCATATGCCTGCTTCTCCACATTATGGTACCACAATTCAGCATCCTTCAAAGGGGAACTCATGAAGGTGATCATATGTTCATTCCCTTCATTATCCTTTTGTGTAAAAATGTTGGTGTACGAATGATCTGAAGCGAAGGAATATATGTAGAAAGGCTTAAGATAGTCTGGATTAACAAGAACTAGCACTTCATTAATGGCCCTCTTGATTTCCTTAAATGCCTACTTTTCTTTAGGAGTCCACTCACCCTTGGCATTTTTTTTAGCATCGTATTGAGTGGCTTTATGATTTTAGCAAAGCCCATGATGAATTTCCAAACAAAGTTTATCTTTCCAAAGAAATATTTCAGATCTTTCTTGTTGTTAGGCATTTGTATCTTTAGTAGGGATTAGATTCTTTTAGGGTCTCTGGAGATTCCCCATTTTCAAATGTTGTGCTCGAACAGTTTTCCCTTCATGAACCCAAAGATACACTTCTTTGGATTAAGTGAGATTCTGAACTCTCTACATCTCTGGAAGACTTTGCACATATAAGAAATGTGATTGCTCCACTTCTTAGAAAACACTGTTAGATCATCTATGTAGATTATAATGCACTTCCCAATTAAATCCTTGAATGCTATGTCCATGGAATGCTAAAAAATATCTCCAACTTTGATGAGTCCAAAGGGCATCATCCTATTTGTGAAGGTTCCCCACTTAGTGGTGAACGTTTTCTTGTGTTTTTTTTCGTACTGCACCATCACTTGATTATATCCAGAATACACGTCCAAGAAGGACATCATCTATGAGCCATTTACAATTTGAAGTACATTATCCAATGAGGGCTCTATTTAGGTTGTGGAAGTCAAAGCATAATCTAATTTTGTCCAGTTTTCTTTCTAATAGGGACCAAGTTTTCCACCCATGTGGAAAGTCTGACTGTGAAGATAATCCTAGCAGACAACAATTTTTGCACTTCCTTATAAATTATAGGCTCCAACAGGGCATTGATAGGATGTTGTCTTTTCCTAAATGGTCACATGCCTATTTTGACAGGGATGGTATGAGTAATGATGGAGGTATCATAAGTCTTCAAATACTCGTAGCTCCATGCAACTACGTCATGATATTTCTGCAAAGTGTCCACTATTCCTCTCTTTTCTTCTAGGGTGCATACTTTACCTATGAACACATTCATGACTTCTTCAGTTGTTCCTAGGTTATAGAATTCACATTGATTGTTGATTGCATCTCTCTTGGTCTGCTAGTCCTGATCTCAAATTTGATCTAAATCAAATATCTGCTCAAGATGGACCATACCCCTTGGGATTGTATTTGTTTTCAAATTGATGACTCCTAAATCAAGCACTGCCTCTTTAGGATCTGCTTCATCAATTATATGGGTTGCAAACACATCAGAGCTGGTTATGAAGTCTAGGATATGCTTTTTATCATTGTATACTTGAAATTTGGTAATGTTATTTGGCACAGATGGGCTGGAAGTTAGGTCACCCATGAAATTTTTCCAACTGGACAACAACATGGATTGGAGAGTGTTGGCTGTTTGAGCCAATGCATCAGTTGTATGATTTTGGGATCGTAGAATGAGCTGGATATTGAAGGAATCCAAGCTTTCAAGGAGGTCCCAAACCTGGTGTTTATAATTTTCCAACCTCCTATCAAGATAGGAGTACAACTTTCTAACTTGCTTTATAACTAGCTCAGAATCACTGAAGACTTGTAAGAATTTCATGTTCTTTCTCAAAGCCATTAAAAGACCACCTAAGCTTCATATTTTGCCATGTTTTTTGTATAGTAGAACTAGAGTCTATGGTCTACAAAATAAGTCTTACCTATAGGGATGATCAATTCAAATCTTGCCCCTGGTCCTTGTTTGGACTTCAACCCATCGAAGCGTACATTCCAAAAATTTTGGGACTCCTTGACTCCAGGGCCAATCAAGCATGTTTCTTGATTTGGCTTCTTATCTGCATCTGTTAATTTTAGGATAGGTGTTGGTTTGGCATAATTTTCAGTGAGCTATCCCATTTGTTTACTCCTTTGGGGTGAAATTTGTCCTTGGAGGTGTTTTATGGCTGCTTGGCATAGACAACATTCAAATTCTGAGTGGGAAACATTGTGTACCTTGGACCAATTAGGTAGTAAGAGCTCTTGAAAATTCATTCTAGTTCCCAATCTAAGCTAATCTTGTGTGCATTTCTCCATGAAATCTCAAAATCCATCCAGTAATCCTACAGTGTCATCTTCAAGCAACTCTTCATCATTAGGTTCTATCAGCACCTCAATACTCTAGGGAGTCTTCATCAAATTCTACATTGGGCTACAGTCCACCAAAAGGAATTCATCAACTATCTCTTCTTCGTATCTTTCAAATCCTTCTTGGTATGCTACAGGGGAGTAATTTCCCAATTCGGTCTTGGAAAATAACACCTCATTTGTGTTGTTATACTCTATAATCATAAACTTCATGCGGGGCTCATGATCAATACGGATCTGGTTAGGCAATCCTTGCCATGGCAGCCACATATGGGAGTGATTGGTAAAAACATACCCATTTAGAGTGTGGGTGAAATCATGTCCAAGAATGATTCCATACGTATCGGGGATATCAGCAAATTGTATGTCTATGACCTGTTGTACCCTTGAATCTGTAGCAATTTGCATTAGAATATTGTTTATTTCTCCCATGATATTGACTTTGGTCTTATCCAATTGAGTTACCTTCCACTTGGAAGGTGTGGGAACTATGCCCATGGTGTTGCAAATGGACAAGGGAATGACGTTGGCTGAGGCTCCTGAATCTAAAAAAGCAATTGTGTAGATTCTTTTCAAAAATTGAAATGGTGGTAAGGAAAGGAAATGTTTCCAATTTTCCCTGAAAGAGTCCCATAAGCGTATCCACCTGAGCAATCTTAGCCTTCTTCTTGTCACTAATATTATCCTTGACCTATGTAGAAGACTGATCTTTGGGAGCTTTCTTGTTGCTATGGTCTGATTCTTTTGCGGGTTGTTTACCTATTGGCTAGTTTTGAGGCACCTTCCCATGTAGGTGTTGAATAACTGATTCAATTTAGAGGATCTTCTAAAGATACTCTCTTGATCGGTGTTTCTTGTGTTGCCTTAGAGGAAGGGGTTCCATCAATAACCCAAAAAGGCATTCCATACTGTAGGGAATTTGAGTAGCTCAAGGGTGGATAGGCTGATTTTCACCTTCTTGAATTCCCCAGCTACATATTCTCCCATCTGCTCAATCTCTACTTCAAAAGCTCTACCTATGGTGGAGCTAGCTGGTTGGGTTTGTGTTTGACTTACTGAGTTTGTGGTTGACCTTGAGACTGGCTTTATGGCATATTTTGAGGCTAATTAGATGGCCTATTTTTGTTAAGGTATTGAGAGGGAATTTGTGGATATTCATGGTTATTACTTGCATTTGGATCTAGTGGATTACTATAGTTGTTAGGCAGAGTAGAGGTTGTGAAAGGCTCACCCACATTTCTATTCCTGAGGTAATAAGGAGTAGCCCTTTGATTGAAAGTGTGGACCTCATCCACATATTGCTCTTCTTCATCATCCTATGGACCATTATCCACTGATTCAAATAACTAAGACAAAGGTATTTCACTACTTGCCTCTTCTATTTCTTCTTGTTTTGGTGAAGTGTCCTCAATTTTGGGGGCATTGCTGTCACTTCGTGGGAATAACGCTTGATTGACTACAAGGCACGAAGAATCATAAGGCTTAGATAGGACTAAGTCATGCCATCCAATGTTTTCTACAACATTTTGGACTTCAACTTGAAATTTTTTTGTAGCTGTAAGGGGGTAAAAGCACAAAGTTGTGTCACACTTTCAGCCAACTTATCAACACAACTGAATTTAAGTATTTCTAACTAAAAATCAAATTTGGTCAAACATATGATCTAGTAAGATTCATTCTAGCTAAGTTAGATGCTTCCACAACTTTTTCAACTAAAATTGTTGGCTAAAAAATGTATGGAACACCACTTTGAGTCCAATTTACCAAAAAAAAAATTATTTGAAAAACTTGAAGTTCCAATAACTCCTACTAATGTAAACAACTTTTTTTTTTAAATATAAAAAATACCCTTTTGTAGATCCATAAGTTTAGTTTTTGAAAATATATTTATTTTAATAGTTTAATTTTTTTATATTTTATATTTTATTTTTACTAAAATTAGGTTTTCAGCACAAAATATTAGGTTGATTAATATGCCAAGGAAAAATACTAAAACTTATTAAAAAAAATGAAAAAAATATGATGCACTAGATACAAGAATCTATTTTAAGATGGTATAATTTTCTTTCCATTTTAGATAAATATTTAATATGAAAGTTAGTGTTCGATGAAAATAGTTGTTTTTTGACTCACACACATTTTAAAATTTATTTAAAAATATATATTTATCAAAATGGGGAAAAAATATATCCATGCACTAAAATTTCAAGTTATAAATACACACAAAAAATTTGAAAGAAAAAAAATAAAATTTACTATAAAAAGTTTGACATCCCATGCAACTTCATTTTTCAGCATTTTATCAACAACTAAATTATAGTTTTAATTTATTAAAAAATAGTTTAAAATATTTTTTTATATTTTCTTAAAAAATGTAAACATAAAATATACTAAAAAATACATATTTCACTAGTTTACATCATTTCAAAATTCAAAACATATATGCCACTTTTTAGTGATTCAAGTTTAAAAATTGGATCAGCGTTGGCCATTTCATTTATAAAGTGTGACACAGCTTTGTGCTTTTACCCAAGGAACTCGGGGTAGTCCAATTCAAAATTCTTTTTGGTCTTATGAATTTTGCACCATCCTGATAGGATAGCCTCGACAAGATATGTGCCACTAGTCATCTTTTATGTTCTAGCGGGCTGATCGAGAGGGGTAGGAACACCTCCATTGTTGGGTCTAGTGTTCCACATTCTCTTTTTCCTTTGAGTTGGTCTCCTTTCGAATATCTAATTATAATTTTTTCCCCTTTCATAATGTTGTCCCAAGGATGAACCAGCATCAGGGCTATCCCTATTTTCCCTGTTAATATTGGCTTGGATGTTGTGTTGAGACACCTATAGCTGGTTGTTCTAATTCCTAAGATTTGTCATCTTTGTAGAAATTTTCTTGATCATTTCAATTAACTCATTGAGCTAATCTTTCTCAACATTTCTTAGCTGTGACATTTGGTTTTGGAGGAGTATGGGTGGAGCAACCAACTGATATTAGTGTGCTAGAGGAAATTTGGGTCCTTGTAAATACATGGGTGGATGAGATGTTGAGAATAAACCTACTTCTTTTGGGGAAGATGAGAGTGTAGGCCTATTGTTGTTGAGGGACTTGGGAATATGTTGGTTGTTGTTGATGCTACAAATACTGGGGTGCGGGAGGCACTTGGCTCATTGGTTGTCCTAGGTACAGGACTAAGGGAAACTAAGGCACTTGGTTCATCAGAGGTGTTTGGTAAGAAAAATATTGATTGAGCCCTTGAGTCTACATCGGATGAGCAATTGGTCCAAGAGATGGCAACAAACCAAAGATGTCTTGTCCCAAATCAGCACTCGCTATAATTGCTTCTGAATAGGCATCCACTAGCCTGGTGATTGGCAAGCACATTCCTTTTACCAATGTTGCAGTAAGATTTTCTAGTGCTACAAAATAAACATGCAAGGCAACAACATCATTGTGCACATATGTGTGTTGAAACCTCATGTAGGTGCATTGAAATCGATCATTGAATGAGCTAATAGGCTCGTTGATCTCCTTATGAATAGACATAAACTATTTGTACAACTCAGAAGGGCTGATTGGAATTTTGTACTTCTGCAGGAAAACGTTCATTAGGAGGTCCCATGAGATAATTGATGCCCTCGGTAGGTTGATGTACCAATAGAAGGCCTCTTCCCCCAATGAGTATGGAAAGAGCCTACATGCAACGTCCTCGTGGTCAATCTACATGTCTTTGATTGTTGTCTCAAATGTTTTGACATGCTCTTCCACAGTCCTCTATGGATCTCGAGGATTAAACTTGGTACAAAAGCTCTCTAGATTCTTAGGAATATCATGGTAAGCAGAAAAGTGCAATGGAGAAGGGTTCTAAGCCAACCAAGACATGGCAGGAGGTGGAGGTAGTGCTTTCTTTTGAAGAGCAATAAACTGGGGCTGCATAGGGGCTACGACTATTTGGATTGCACCTTGGATCTGAGGGGCCGAGGTGGAGGCTGCTTCCCAGCTGCTAGAAGAAAGGGGCCCTAAGAAATTTTGGGATAGTGGATTAGGAAAGGAGGAAGTTGATGAAGGAAGTGGTGTATGGAGTGGATGGAAGGTGGAGGAATTTGTGGATGGAAGTGGAATGGAAGAGATAGAAGAAGTGGAAGAGGAAACATCCCCTCCTTTGGCTCTCCTAGCCCTTGTAGAGGGCTACAATTCTTGGAATTCCCATTTATCTAGTGTTGATCTTAAGATCCTTTGAAACCGTTCTGGGGAGAATGATCCAATTCGATCTATCTTAACTTCGAGGCCCTCCTTCTAGCGCGAGTTATGTTGATGTTTTTTGTATGCACTTTCTCAACACAAGCAATGCTTAAGTGCACTATCTCTCTTGAAAGACAATCCTCCACAATCAAATTGTAGAACACTATCCCAAGGTATCTAATGTTAGGTCCTGAGAGTTCATGGAATGTCTCAATTATTTCATGTGATTTCTTGGAATCATAAGGAAGACTTACAAGTTGGAAGGAATTGGATCTTTTAGAATAAGTTCTAAAGATAGGGAAGTTAGTTGTTAAATTATTTTTTGTTCAGGACAACGATCTAGAACTTTTATTTTATCTTTAGATTTGGCTTTACAATGTGTAAGAACCTTAGCTTAGGTCATTAAAAAAAAAAGGCAGGGAAAGAGGTAGGTTCCTGGATCTAAAACTAATAGTGAATAGCAATCATGGAGGACTCTGCAATGGACAACCTTCTCAAAACAAGGTTCCACTTAACCAAAACTAAGCACAGTCTCATAGAACTTGTGCAATCTCCCAAGGTCTATAGATTTTCAATATTTCATTCACCATTAAGCATGAACAAGAGATGTAATTTAAGAGCAACATTCACATAAAGTTTAGACTAGCTTTACAAAGCAGTTTATTAGCAATAAACAATAAAAACATGAACTAGAAGGGCATAAACACAACAAAATTATTCACAATCAATGAACACCATCAATTAACTAGTACAACTAATTGAAACATAAATGAACAAAAAGGTAAATCTACTTAAATCAATTAACTATGAGAGAAGAATCATGTGCATGCATATGAAACTCAAGAAAACACCAAAAGCATGAATTTTTATTAAAATTTCAGCAGTATGTTCTTACAACAACTCAAATCTCTCTCTTTTGAAAATGAGAGGAGATCCCCTATTTATAGTGTTCAAAAATTAGAATGAATGGCCAAGATTTACTTGCATTGTGTGGCCAAGATTCATTTTACTTAGGGTTTTACCTAGCCCCTTTAATATTACATTTTGTCATTTATCTATTTTTTCCTCTAGTGGCAGCACTGTAGCAGTTTGTCCTCTAGTGATTTTCCCTTTGTTGCAACTTCTAAATGAGGTGCTCTTAAATAACAGTATCTCCTTCTTTCTTCTTACAGATGACATACTCCATGATATTGTTGATTAGCCCCCACAATTTACCGATCTCTATTATTTTTTCGTATATTACCTAAAAATTCCACTTCTTCGATCAATATGTGAGGGTTTCCCAATTGTTGTCCCACTTGGTTGCACCATATTTGATCTGTTCTGATTGGGAGAATACCCAAGAAGAAAAAATCATGAAGTTTATGGTGAGGTTGTTGGACATTCCCTTTTCTATCTTCTATTGGAAGTGTGGACTAATTTTCTCAACATCTAGCTCAATAGTGGGCACGTCATCATCAATTAGTAGCTTGATGTACTCCTCACATGTGGTCCTTGCTTCCTTCACCTAATCGATGTCTTGCGCTACCCTGGGGAACATCTGCTCTAGCACTTTCTTCTTGTGATCAAAGCTGAGCTTCCACATATCCAAGAGCTAGTGGTCATTCTTTGCAAAGGAGAGCTCCTTCTCATATAGCTTTTCTGGCATTTTTATGATAGATTTGATCTTTGGGTAAGTTGCATCATATTTCTTGGTAAATTCAGTGTAGAATTTCCTTGTTCCCTCAAGGAATCTTTCTACTTCTAGAAATTTATTTGTTGTCTTGATAGCATGATTCATGCCCATATTCTAGTGTAGAGGACTTGCTAGAACCAATCTTCCATTGTCTTCACCCATTTATTCCTCTTTTCCAACTTTTCAATGTGATCCTTGGACAAAATTTTGCATGGTGTGTAGGATTTCATAGGCATCTCCTCTACTATTGATCATTTTCAAATATAGCCTTCCAAGTTCTCTATTTGAGCTTTCATTTCTTCCTTAGAATATTTATCTTTGCACATTTGATGTACTATCATGGCAACCAATTCATCAAGATGCTCAATCTTTTGTTCTCTAGAAGTTGTCCCCAAGTTGATGGTGGAGACATCATAACTTATTCATTCCTCGCCAACCATGGGTGTGGCTATCTACATGGTCCTTGATCTTGAGGCATCCATTGTAAGTTTGGATTTGACTTTTGACTTCTTTTCCTTTGTTGTGATGACTTGTACCTGAGCTAAAATAACTTCAAGCCTTTATTTAGGGTCTTTGGGGGTGGAAGTATTCTTTTCCAACTTTTTTTCCAACTACTTAGGCATTTTTGGATCCCCTCTAGGTGATTCATGATCACCTTCCATTTCATCTCTTTTGAATTCTACTTCCTTGTTCCCTGAAGCCTCTTGCTCCTTTCTTACATCCTCTTCCTCATCAGAATCTTGTATAAGCACCGTTCTTTTGATTAGGGACTTGGAAGGCATGCGCTTCCAAGGACTATCTTCTTTTTCATGCACCCTTTCTTCTTCTTTATCCTCATGTTAAGATTCCTCAGGATGCTCCTCTTCTTCACTGTGAAACTCCTTCCCTAGGCTTTCTTTGTTTTCTGCCCCCTTTTCCTCTATCTTCTCTTTATCTTGTACTAAGAGAAGGAATCTCCTCATCATGTGTGGGACTTTTATCTTGTTCCCTTGTAGGAGGCACAACATCTTCCTTCATTTTGTTGCGTGTATCCCTTTCTTCCTCAAAAGGAAGTTCCTCTATATCCTCTCCAACATCTTTGAAATGTTGGGCCAATTCCTCTTCCAAATCTAGATCGAAGGTTTCTATGATGTACTTTCATGTTTCATCTTCTTCACCTTCTTTATATGACCTTTATTCTTCACCCTCTCATACCACCTTATCAATGACTAGAGGTTGGAACTCAAGATGTTCAATGTAATCATCGACCTCTTCTTCTAGGCTCTTGGTGACCTAGCATGAATGCCTCTCCAATTCTTCTAATATTATCATTTTAGCTATCATGTTTGGTGGCTCAGGGAGGGAGGGCTTAGGTATGCCTGCAATTCCTTGTGATAAGGTGGCTTACACATATGGATCTAGAAATGTGCCAAAAAATTCAAAAGGCACAATCTTCATATATTTAGCAAAACACTTAGGAAGCAAGAGGGTTGGCATTATGGTAGCAGTTGTGGCGAGGCATAGTGATGTGGTTGGAGACATGGAAGTAGAGGAAAGTGGAGACATAGTGGTAGAAGAGGATTCAATGGTCACAACTTACGCTATACATAGAGAAGAAGCAAGGTGCACTAACATGTTCATTGTGGGGGGAGAAGCGATGACCATTGCTTGAAAAGTAGGCGGAGGGGCAACAATGGGGATAGTAGCAATATTAGAGGTCCCAGGTGGAGATTGGGATGGCTTGACCTCTGCTTCTTCCCCCTTGTGGAGTAGATCTTCTATTATGGTGGGAATCTTGGTGAAGATGCTTAACTTCTTGTGTTTCTTGGAAGGTTCCCCTTCCACAGCCTTTCTTGCATATGCCTTTGGGCCCGATTGTTGTTCTATTTTTTCTTTCTTCTTTCTTGATTTGGTAGATGGAGGATATTTTGATTTCTACCCTGATGCGGTGGTAGCGGTGTCAATGGTTATGTCTTCGCCTCCACTCTTGGTGGTGCTCCTTGTCTCCTCCTCTAACTCATTGTAAGTTAGAGGGATCCCTTGCTGCCTCAATTGGGAAATTTCCCATCAATCCTCTTCTTGGTTTGAGCTTCTACTAGCTTTGTTAAAATTTTGAGGTCATCAAACTCTTGCTCATCCTATTCAATCAGAGGTAGCAGTAATTTGGCAACTGCATTATATCGAGGGTCCATTATGGTGCTCTCATCCTCCATTACCTAGTTAGGCATGGGAAATAGGTTGAAATTTTTTACAAAGTATGCAGCCATTAATATTTATTGTCTTATCCACCATTCAATGTCATCCTTACAATTAGCCAAAAAATATTTGACATTGTGTCAATGAGTGTATCTAGCACCAATTGCCTTTTACAACTTGGCATAGGGGTCCATGTGTGGCCCAGAAGTGTAGCATTTCAAATGGTACTCTACCAGCTCCTTTTTTGAGTTATCAATGCATTGGGAAGTGTGGAGCTTATATAGTCCCTAGTGAGAAGATAGGGGATAAGGAA